>JAJIYU010011865.1:0-14966 GCA_030144865.1 Tinospora cordifolia
ATTCTCACGAAGTGGGCAAAGACCATCAAACGGCAACAACTTTTGTGACACAGGAAGAAACCATTGTCGACTTTGCATGGGAAAATTTCAATTACTAATAAAATGCAGTTACTAATTCCTTTTGTGTACTTGAATGAAAATAAAAATCAAATTACAATTTTAATTTTTTGAGATTAAAAAAAGGACACGCGGAGGCAACGCGAGATAACACGCGGGCTCGCGTCCCGTCCGTTACAGCTTTTACGGTGTTAAGAAAAGAAAATGTGGAGCAGGGAAATTAATTACTTACCATCACCACATGGAAAGGGGAAGAAGGTACATGTCCATCCCGAAATGGTAACGGTGACCAGCCTACAGCAACGCAGCAGAGAGGCCAAGAGCTAGGGACGGAAACTACGTGTCGCCTTGTAATTCTAATTTTAATTACACACGTCTCTTCGTCAGCAGCGAGAACTGAGTGAGATTTTCCCCGTCGTAACACACCATATTAGGCAGTTGATGACCTCAGCATATTCAATAATAAGATTTAGTAATAAATTAATAAATGTTTTTTGTTTTTATTTTTTCCAAAAAAAAAAAATTATACAATGTGTCAATAAAATAAAATAAAAAAGATAATAGGAGCCTAGAGATGGGCCTCTCGAGGCAAACAAAGCCCAGGTGATGCCCACTGCCACACACTCACTATCTGCTGCTGCTGACTCTGCAAAACTCAAACTCTTCCTTTCTTCCTTCTTCTTTCTCTTCCCTATAAATATCCCAACCCCACCTTTACTTCTTCCTCCACCGCCAGTCTCATCAATCACACTCTTCTTTCGTCTCCGTTTTTAAACATTACTTATTATTAATACTCTCAACTTTGAAGTACTAAAAGCCATATCAGATCTATCAATCTATCCATCCATTTCTCTCTTTTAGTTTCTGCTTCTTCTGCTACTGCCATGGCTGATGCTATCGCTACAAAGCTATACATGGACGAGAAGTGGAAGTTGTCGAAGAAGGACGTGTCTTCCAAGAGCGCTCGCTCAGCAACTGCTACTTCTTCTCTTCTGCGAAATTCTTCCAAGAGAAGAGCTTCGTTTACCAGGAAATGCGCGAGTCTGGTGAAGGAACAGAGGGCCAGGTTTTACATCATGAGGCGTTGTGTCACCATGCTCGTCTGCTGGCGTGACTATGCAGAATCTTGATCCCTGCATCCTTCCACATCAAGTGATCGGATTCAACAGATCTTCCGATCGAAGGACCAGAGCAGTCGATCGATCGGTCGGTCGATCAATACAGAGAGCGACGGAGAGAAGGTTAGAGATCGGGAGATATGATATTTGAACTCGTTGATGCTACACCTGCGTTCTTCCTCTTTTTGCTCTCCCTCCCCCGCCTCTTTCTGCGAGATGATCATCACTGACTCTGTTAGGATTTTTGGCATGTGAGGTGCGTGCGTCCGAGAAAGATAAGGAGGAGATAATGATGATGATGATTGAAGGAGATTTCTTCTTTCTGTGTATAGATTCACAATTTTTTTTCTTTCAATTTCCTAGATTCATTTTTGCCTATAGCTCCAACGTGGTTGTATTAATCGTATTCGTGATGTACTACTGCTGCTGTGTCATCTGATCATACTTACAACTGCTACGCATCTGTAACACACAGATTAATGAAATACGAGAGACATCAAATAGTTCTTCTTGAATTCCGACACAATCAACCATTTTCTGCAGTCTTTTTAACTTCTTAATTAATCTCTTTTCATCCCTGTTTAATATATTTTTTTTTGTTCTTATTTTTTGTTTCGATTTTGTGTTCACATGATGAGATCTGAGGAGGAGGAAGAGAACCATTACAGGTGTGGGGCTGTTTGAACCCGGCGTGAATGTGATGGACAGATTTATTTTCTTTGAAAAATTCATTAGAATCAATTTTATAAAAATTTATTGCGAACGAGGAAATTAGAGATTTAAAAAACAAATAAATAAATACATAAGAGGAAACAAGAAATTAAAGGCCTTCCCACTTGCATGCCTGTCACTTCTACTTGTGGAGGGGCTGGTAGCTGGATAAGTAATTGGGACGGAGCAGATTACGAGGCTTATTTCTGAAATGACTAAATTGCCCTTCCTACCGAAAAGCATCTAACACTTAGGAAAGTAAATCATCAATGGGCCCAAGTTCCCTCCCCTCCTATTAGCCATTAATCTAAATCAAGGACCGTGCGCGGAACGTGGCATTGGATTCCAATGTGGAGGTCTGTTAAATTGGTTAGTGTGTGAAGAGAACAGAGAAAATGAAGGAGGAGAGAAGTGGGTGAAGAAGAGTGTACACATGGGAGGGGAAAGTTTTAAAATGTATGGAAATGGACAAAAAGGGGCAGTCAACAGCTCCAGCTGATTTTCTAATCAAACACATTATTATAATAGGAAGTGCACAGAAGATGAGGTAAGAAGTCACGTTAGGTTTGGGGCTTAGTTAATCCCAAGAATGATTAAATTGTATCTTACTTATCGCCCCATATCTTTTTCAAGCAACTTTTATGCTTTGGTACCTCGCACTTGTCGAAAACCCGTTCGGAAGGTGAAAAGGGGCACACTTTTATCCCAAGAATGCCGTTTAAATCTTCAACTTATTTTTTTTCAATTTAAGAAGGCATTTCGTCTAGGTCTCCCTTCTTTTTACACTTCAGTTCATCTTTAAACCCATTTATATAATTTTGCTTTTAAAATGATTTTTATACAGTAAAAATAATATCTTAATTATAAAAAATAAACTCTAAAAGTTAGATGTTTTAAATCCAAACTAAATTTTACATTATAAATTTATTATTAATACATTAAAAATTACAAATATTTTGTTAAAATTAGTTATAAATTAATATAAATTTCTAATAAATGTAAATTTATATTTTTAGTAATGTAAATATAAATTACTTTTAAATAAGAAATTAAAATATTATTTTATAAAAAAGAAATAAAAATTAAAAAAGGAGGGGTGGGAGTGATTCCCCTACCCCGACTATTTAGAGTAGATGTTGTAGCAAATCATTAAAATTGGTGTCAAATTTGGTGTGGTTGGAGAAGCCAACCCACGCCGAATTCTCTAACTCAGTGTTTGGCGTGGGTCGGAGATGGGTTGGAGATGCTCTAAGGAGAACACACAAGCTGATTTTCACTATATAATTCATTAGATCATGTATTTGTACTACTCTAATGATATGAGATCAATATTATATAATTTCTGCTACGTACCTACTGTACCTCTACCAATATCACTTTTCTATGTTCATCTATATTACATTCTAAAATAAAATTAGTTTTTTTCAATTTTTTATTATAAATAAGGGGATTAGAGTACGGTAAATATATTATAATTGGGGAGGAATTAAAAAAAAAAGTAAAAATATAGTAGTAGAAGAAAAAAGTTGTCTAAAGAGATTTTTATGATAAAATTAGTTTTTTTTCAATTTTTTTATTATAAATAAGGGGATTAGAGTACGGTAAATATATTATAATTGGGGAGGAATTAAAAAAAAAGAGTAAAAATATAGTAGTAGAAGAAAAAAGTTGTCTAAAGAGATTTTTATGATAATATATATATATATATATTCTATGGAGCTAGATGTTTTCATAATTTTGATTTTATCATGTTAAAATTATCACTTTCGTTTATCATAAAAGGGAATTATTTATAAACAAAAATTCCAACTGTAAGTTAAGGAATTTAGATTCACAATGTTAGAGCTACTCAACATTGGAGTCCTTCCTTTATCACTATCCATTATTTACTTTTATGTCGCATTGATTGTAATTAAGTTAATGAAGTATTTGGATGATATTTGCTAACTAAAATCAAGTAACACATTCAATTAGATAGAGATAAGGGGAAAAAAGTTAATCTTTGATGCGAGGTACGACATGGCTTTTTTCTGAATGATATTGTACGAGTAATATCGAATGTCCATTTCTACATTTATAGGAGCCTAACGCTCATAAACTTTTTAATGAAAATAAAATATGTTAAACTGATTATCTTTTTTTAATATATTATATAATATATAGTTTGTCTCGGTACAATAACTTCTAAAATTTTTTTTAAAGCATATATTATGTACATTTTCTTCCAATGAGTCCAATATATATATATATGAAGGCATGTGCCCAACTTGCATTGCCAGTATTCCTATTAATTTCCCCTATGGATTAAAATATGAATACATAAAAAATGATGAAAGGTGGCATAGAAGTGTTTTTACAGTAAAACGTTCGTTCTTATTTATATGTGGTGACAAACATGCATGAAAGAGATGAGCTGAAAGAAAAGTCAGTATCCTATACGGCATTAAGAAGTACTGTATCGCTCATATAGTTCCTATTCCTTCGTCATATATTTCAATATCAAAAACACCAGTCCATGACAGAATATAATTTTATGCTTGGTTCCACGTATATATATATAATCCAAAAAAAAATTGAAAAATGAAAACTTAATTATTCAGAACTGAAGGGAACAAAAATTGAGAGGGACCCAACAGAAGAACTCGGAGACATCAAATAAAGCCATTAAATTCACAGAATCCTATCTTACTATCCTAATGCCTTACCTATATATCTCTCTACATAATTATTTATCTATGATTGTACATTCAACCCTCTTTCAACTTAACCCATTCTAATTAGAGTGCCCTTCCCCCTCAATCTTTATCTGCTCTGACTAATTGTTCAATAAAATAATAAAGTGATAAAAATAATTGGTTCTTATATAATTACAATATTTATAATTATTTTATAATATTTATGATACATTTTAATTAAAATATATAGTGATTCATCTAATAATTATAAATAATACAAAAAATAATTTAACACTCCCAAATAAGTCTTGAAGTCACAGGAATATATCGTGTGCTAAGTACCGACCCTACTTGTCAAATTGCTGTCGGGCACTCCAAAAGCCATGAAATTAATAGAGTTTGGGGTTGGCGACTTGGCGACGGGTCAATGGTCACATCGACCCGACAACCCTACCCCACGAGCTTGTGGTCACACCCGTTTCTTCTAGGATTGACCCATGACATGGCATCTTTCTATTGGATGATGGCAGCTAATTGGGACCAACCCACGTGGATGTGGACCCGTCTTGACACGTACCATCCGGGGGTGGGGGTTGGTGTCACGTGAATGGTGTGTTGGGCATGTAGGCTGTGGCAAGAAGAGATGCAATGAACGTTTCACTTGGTTTATTTGTCAGGGAGTTAGGGGGGAGCCCAAATCTTCGTGAAGAACGGGACGATGTTCCCTTGTGAACAAACCTTCGCATTATTAGCAAGAAGTGGTTGCACCTAGCTATTTATAACTCTGATTTCTCATCATTTACCACTATTCCCCAATAATACAAATATTAATATAGTATAAACATGGGTCGATCTCAGACTTCAGAATAAGTTAACTAAATTACAAGTTGACTCAATTTAATGAAAGTAACAGTTAACTTAAATGCCCCTAATGGATTATATTTCTATATGTCTTTTTCTTGTCCATAAAGTTATATATTTGGTGAAGTCCTGATGATGAACTTCTATTGCTGTAGGTAAACTGTGCTTGGAGCCACCTCTGGCTAGATGGATTGCTTATATATGAGGTCTGATCAATCTATGACATGAAATTCCAACTAGCTAGCAACTAATGTGTACATTAATGCTTCTGTGTATTGTTATAAGATATCTATCAATACTCGTCAATACAATTTGGGCGTTTTTAGATTTTCTGAGGGGTTTACAGGATTTTTTTCTCTAGCATGAATCATTAGATATTATTGAACAAAATGGACTTGACACCCACTTTATATGATCGAGCGAACTAGCAAGCTAGCATAATCATTGTCATATGCAGCTGGGTATGTGGATCTGAATATTTCTCTTTTAAGTGGTTTGCAAATAAAAATAAAATGATTTTTATTTTCAACAGAAAAAGATAATACATATATATATATATAAAGAGAGAGAGAGAGAGAGAGAGAGAGAGAGAGAGAGAGAGAGAGAGAGAGAGAGAGAGAGAGAGAAGTAGCTAGAATACGTTGAATTATACAAGTCATAGTGGTTGACAATATCATGCATATGGTTCATACATAATTCATATTCATGAAAACTCATAAAGTTGGAACTATTCAAATCAATCATTTGGTTTCAATCAGAAGGACTTCAAGCTACTCAGCACCGTGGCCATACAGTGAGAATACGAATTTGTGTCCATAGAAAATAGTTGGAACTTTTTGTATTAACACATAATTGATAGATTATTAATTCAATGTTGAGCTTTTATGTGAATAATTATATATCACATACTCTTAAATGAGCATAAACTCAATTATACTATAATAAATCTGATGAGACTGAGTTAACATTCTCAAAATAATAATAATTAAATTTTCATAATAATATCTAATTAGACGACTAACACCTCTATTTTAAAGATATGATTTCTTACGTACGAAATCATTTTATCAAATCCACGTAACGATGTCTAATTAAAACATAAACCAATTATTTCGGTAAATCTAACAAAAGCAAGTGAACTTGTTCTCTGACTATTTATTAAAATTATTAATAAAGATAAACATTATAGATGTGATTCTCAATGTATCCCGTTGTAATTTTTAGAATATAATAATTGTTAAATTCAAAAGTTAATTTATAAATCATGAATTATTTCCAATTGATTCCTCTCCTTGGCAAAATCTGAACATTTACTACTTTTATAAAATTAATTTCCTCTTCCAAGTGTGAAATAATAAAACAAATTGCATTAAAAATTATACTATACCTTCATGATTTCATAGATATTTTTAGGTCTCCCGGCCCGACTCATACAATTTATCCCATCTAAAATTTCTTAAAATGTGGCCAAAAATTTAATGCAATGAGCATGCAATATTATAATTTAATAAATATTACTTTCTTAGTAAATATTTATAAAGGAATTAAATCATAATATTCAACTTAGTGCAATCACTCTCTAGCATGAAAATTTAGTTCCTCAAGTGAAAACTATGAATACAAATGAAATTTAATATGAAAACAAAGAAAAATAACATTTGAGAACCTCCATCATCAATTGCAACTTAAATACCACTTTGTAGATTGTTTCCTAAAAAATCTTTTTCAAATGTGTTGAACTATTGAATTTTTCTCTTATAGTCATTATTTGCGTCGTTCTCCAATTCTAAACCTCGCAATAATCCTTAAATATATATATATATCTTAATATGTGCCAATGAAACCTTAAGCATTAATTTTATAGTTCTTTACCTCACATTTCACTTGGCCCGTCGCCTAGCCCTTCACCACTCTTGTCATCTAGGAGAAGTGCGTGTTGAGAATCTTTTTCCAACGCCATTGTTATTTTTTCTCTTTTTCTTCACTTTATATTTCAAATTTTCATTTATGAACTTCCTCTAATTCACTTTCGGGCTTGATTCACTTATAAAACACAATGAAAAAAAATTAATTTTAATTCAGAATATTAAAAAATATAAAATCATGCAATTGTACTAGCTATCTCCATTACAATAGAAAATACTGCAACAGTGTTAACATTTAGTAACAAAATATTCAGTAACAAAATAACTTTTGTTGTTAAATATTATTTTTAGCAATAAAAAATTATGTTGTTGTGTTTTCATTAAAAATAACTTAATAAGAATAGTAAGATTTTTTTTTTTTTGTTGTTGTTGAATATCACTTTCAGCAACAAAATACTATTTTTGTTGCTATTTTCAAGAATAAATTTAATAAGGTAATAATTTCTAAATGCTAAATAATAGTTTTAACAAAAAAAAAAGTCTTGTTTGTGACATTGCTCCTGTTAAAACTTTTTTAATAAGAAAAACAACTTCCTACGATCTCACCATTTCTTCCAACACTTCAACTTAATACATTTGCTTCTCACCATTTTTGTTTGCATCATCTTGATCTTCTTCTTCATCCATCATTTACAATTTTTTTTTAGAAACCTTAGTCTTCAATGGTCACGGAGTTGGTAATGAGTTAGTTGGGGTTTCTTCAAAGGAAGTAAGAGAGGTTTTGCTAAAGGAAGGAAATTGTTTGGTAAGTTCTACGAGCTCTCTCGTGTTCCTTTCCATTTGCTTTTCTTAATTTCTATAATCAAATACGAATGGATTTGAGATTCTCATGGGTGAAGCTTATTGTAAGTGAAAATGGAAGATTCTAACATCACTACATTAAGTTTGAACAACAACCACCACCACCACCATTCCAATCAATAGCGAAACCAAAATATTCGTCACTGCGCTCGTTAAGAATAGTGCTATCAGCGTAACCATTTTCAACGTTGTCAGAACAACTCGGTCTCCGATCTTTTGGTGGAAGATCACGAGGGACTCCTCACAAAAGAAGTAGGGAAACATCCACGTAGCCATCATAGCTAAGAAGACGATGAGAGAGATCGGATGCCACATCAAGTTGAGGAACAAGATTGCTGGAATGATAATGGCATAGTTCGTGCAAGAATACGCGAGGTTCATTTTAAGCCTAGAAATGGAGTTGGCGACATTTGACGGTAATCCCAACGAGTGTAGCGGCAGCACCATCTCCTTCCACGACCGTCGTGTCACCATTACTATTGTTAATAACTAATTTTAGTTAATTATTATCCTTTAAAAATAACCTTATAGTTGGACTGGTGGAAGAACGATGAAAGGAAGAGAAGGCGTTTGCTAGTGAAGTAAAATCCTGCAAGTCACTTGATGATGACGTTTCCAAAGAGAAATTGTGGAGGAAAAGCAAGAGAATGCGAAAGTTCATGTAATTGTAAAAAAAAATCATAAGAGAAAAACCAGAGTATTACCAAGGATGAACAAATTGTCGAACTAATCATTGACAAGGGTGACGACAAGGAAAGAGGAGGTGTCGGCGAAGAAGGAAGGCTTGTTGGAGGATGATGATGATTGGGAGGGAATTGAGAGGAGTGGTGTAGGGAAACGTTTCGATGCTACTGCAAGGGTTGTTGGTTCTGCTAATAATAGCAATCGGTTGTCAAAGCTTGGGAATGATTTGTAGATGCAACTGCGCGATCTGTACAAAGTGGCCACGGAAGTAGGGGTGGCAATTCGTATCATCGTGTCATAAATGGTCGTGTCGTAAACGAGTCGTGTCATATATATTGTAAACGGGTCGTGTCATAAACGAGTCGTGTCGTAAATGGGTCGTGTCATAACCGTGTACCTGTATATGACCTATTTAACTTTTTATAATCAATTTTTAAAATAATTTTTTATAAAAAATATTAATAAAAATATAAAATATATTAAAAATTTTAAAAATTATATCTAAAAAATAAATAAATAAATTACACTGTTAACAAATTAATAAATATATTAATTTTAAATGAACTTATTTATAGTTTATCTCTTAACTTATGCATAATCGTGTTAAACGTGTCATTTTCGGGTTTATCAGGTAAACCTATTTATGACCCTTCATTTAGTCGTGTCTAATCGTGTTTGACCCATTTTGACCCAAACCCGTTTATGCTAAACTTAAACCCGTTAACTTCGTGTCGTGTTCGTGTCGGGTTATCGTGTCGTGTCACAAATTGCCACCCCTACACGGAAGGGCCTCATTATGAGCTACTGCAAATGGTTTTGATGGTCTCGACCCGTGCCAAGTGGTACTAAACTTATCCTCTATTCTTCTTTTTTATGGATTATTGGTTAATTCTAGCTTATTTGCACGTCCTTCCAGAATCGGCTATGAACTTTTTACTCAAATGCATAGTGTTTATTGAACTTGGGGGCAATGACCATGGCAGCGAATGTAGAGGAACATGGGTTGCCATTACTATTGTTGAAATCTATCAGACAATCCATATGCAAACGAAAAAGATAAAAGTAGTTTGATAGATAGGAGCAACTCAATTTTCAAGTCACTTTTGCCTACAAATTCCATGCCTTCTACGGTATACCTGCTCCATCTTTGGTTTTTGCAATTCTGTAGGTTCATTTTGGCAAAGTTTTGGTACCTACAGTTATTGATCAACTTCTGGTTCAGGCATTGGCAGCCTTGCAAGCACTAAAGGTAACTTGGTGTCTTACTTCTTATCATTTTATATTTCCTTATATATATATAAGGTACTCTATGTAGTTAGTTGTTATGTTCTCTCTGTTAAAGGTTTCATTGATTTGTTGAGGATTAATAATTGGTAGTGAAATTACATCTAGAAGTGCACTCTTTTACCAAATCATGGTTCACCTTGGTATTCATAAAACTTGTTTCATATTGATAAGTTGATGAGGAGAGGTTGAATGCTAGGGTGTGTGGAAAATATGTGCCCTTGTCAATGTTAGGGTGTGTGGAAATTGCCAACTGGTTTCATTAATAAGGTAATATTGATAAATCACCTACATTAAATAAGCATATCTAAACTCCATGAATTAATGTGTAGTGGAAACGTCTCCAAGCCTAAGGAGGAAGTTAATCATTCTCTTTTCTCTTGAAGTTCTTTTGATCAGTTTGAGGAAATCTTTTCAGGAGCAATAACAAGAGAAGCAAAGAAGAACTAGGTTATGTACATATACATACTCGAATATATATTAATTGATGGAAACTCACACTCTTCCTTTCATCAATGATAAATAAATTCTAAACAATCTTATATTTCATTTCAGATAGATAGAACTTTCTTAGAAGTTATTTCTTTTAGGTAATAAGAACATCTTACGGTTTACTATTATTTAGCTCTTGTCTTCGCTTCTTATATAATGTTCCATTTCTTGATTATAATGTATCAAAATTACCATGTTTGATATTAGGCATTCCTGATATATACTACTTCTATACAGATTAGGTGTTTTTCAATAATTGGTTTTGCAATGATGTGGCTTGTTTTATATTATATTAATTAAAAGCCTAAGGTTATATGCAACACTGATAGATATTTTTAAACTCTGGTCTACTTAAAAAAGGAATTTCACTTCGGTGGTTTACATTGTATTAATTATTCTTGAGGATATTATAGTATTAAGATTTATAGATTATGCTAACACTATATTGTGGACATATGGCTAATTTTAGTTTTATGTAAATAATTCAAAATAGAAGACGACTCTCTAGAATTGTTAGGTACTACTACTGGTAAGTTTTCTTGCATTTCCTTTTTTTTTTCTTTTGTCATTTTCAGTTAATAGAGCTCAAACTGATCAATTGTTTCGCTCACCCAGCAAAACAACAATAGAATGTGTACATGCCAATATGTAGCAGATGCTCATTCGCAAAGACTTATATCAGGACAAGACAATTTTTGAAAGCTAAAGAGCAAAACAGAGCAATCAAAGTTTTTCTTTTTTTTCTTAAAAGAAATATTGTTGTTATGGATATGTTGTACCAATTTTTAGTTTTTTTTTTCTTACAAAAATAAGCTTTTATGTAAGAGTAAAACTTATGTGTATTGTTATTATTATCAATATATAAATTATTTCAAAAAAAATTTGTTCATTATATCTTATGTTTTTGTTGTTAAAGCAATTAAATAACAACAAATATTGTCGCTAATGATATAATTTAGCAACGAAAAATATCGTTGTTTAAGTTTAAAATCTGTTGCTGAAATTTAAATTTTGCAATAAATTAATTTGTTGCTTAAATAAACTTTTAGCAAGAAATAATTTGTTGTCATAGATATTTTTTAGCAACAAAAATATATTGTTGCTAAAAAAGTTATTAGCAATGAATTAACTATTTATTGCTAATATATTATAGTCACACATTATTAATAACAAATTAAGCAACAAAATTTTTTTAATGCTAAAAACTTTCAGCAACAAAATATTAGTGTTTAATAACAAAAATATTTGTTGCTAAAAAATCAAGTTTGTTATAGTGAAATAATTAAAAATTATTCAAACTACTCTCATATTTTGAAAATACTAATTTAATGCATTAACCATAACACTAACCTAAATACATAAAATAATATTTATAATTTCTACAATTTAAGACTAAAATTATATGTAAATTATGTGCTCAACACAATTACCTTTGTAATTTTAGGTACAAAGACCTATTTCATAGCTAACATGTAGGTTAAGATATGACATTGCGATTTCATAGCTCTTGCTTCTATGTTTTAAGGTGAAAAGTAGTTTTTGCAGCTATTAATCTAATCTTAGGGCTTTTGACCCAGTGATCCAATTTCAGTGAAGAACTTGTTTTTCTACTGTCGTTCTTTGAACACTTAATCTAGTTGATTTTTATCAATTTTAAGGTTATTGTTCTAAATCTTTGTTGGTTGTCGAAATTTGATAGGTACAACACCTTTTTTCAAAGGTTTATTAATGTATAATAAAGATGCATTTGTTTTCAATATCAAATGGCCTAACCGTGGGAGCTACTCTTGTTCATGAATTGTGCTGTCTACTATGATATAGAGCTCCATAACACATTGACCTTCGGCTCTCCAATTGATGTCATTGCCTACCAAAGCTTTTCATGGGCTTCTTCCTTTATGTGGCCCATTCATCGTGCAAGTTTCAGAACCTTGGTGCTCATGTTGCACTAAGCAATTTTGTCAAGAAGGCGTGGGCTTTTATTTGATACTAATAAGAGGAAATTTGCTTTGTTTCTGCCTCTGTATCAGTACTTTGAGCTGTTAATTTGCTTACTTTTGTCTTCCAGCATGTCTTTGGAATAATACCCTTTACCTCTTCTTAAAGAAAATAGAGACTAAAGTGAATGGGGCGGCGTGGTTAACGTTGTTTCTCTGATCTAATCTCTATCATATTTGCTTGTTGAATAAAAATCAAAGTAAAACACAAGAAGAGGCAATATTATTCTTTCACAGTGTGTTTTTCTTTTTTAGCTGGACAAGAAACCCGAAGCATCTGATCATTGGACAACGAGGAATTGAAGCCATGAGTGGATAACAAGTATTGTACACAGCTTCTTTTTAAAGCAGGAGCAGTTCACGTGTATGAGACTGGATCAAATGTCTGATAGTGATCACTTGAAGTAACCTCGTTTCCTTTAAGGGTCTTCACCATAGCGAACAACACAACACAAACAAGTCCATTTGTTTTCTGCAAGGAGTTGCAATCAAACTCTTGGTTTTTATAATGACAGCAGATTCTGCTAGCAGCGTCGTCCTCAATATGAGTGAGGTACTTGGCCAAATGAATTCAAATAAATCCTTGGTGACAGAAGCCTGGAAAAGGCGGTCCATTTACAAGGTGCCCCAAAGTGTCAAGGTTCTCAACAGTAAAGCTTACAAGCCTCAAATTGTCTCCTTTGGGCCTTATCATCACGGAGCAGAGCAGTTGATGCAAATGGAGGAGCACAAGTACCGAGCCCTCCAACACTTCCTCGATAAGTCAAGAAAACCCCTATCGGTTTATATCGAGACACTGAAGCCAGTGCTTGAGGACCTAATGAACGCTTACTCCTCCCTTGATCCAAAGGAGTGGTGCAACGAAGACAAGTTCTTGCAGCTAATGATCCTCGATGGGTGTTTCATGCTGGAGGTGATACGAGCACACCTTCAAATCTGTTCTGCCCTTGATAAGTACGGGACTTACGATGTCAACGATCCTATATTCAGTTATCATGGTAAAGTTTACATCATGCCACACATCAAGAAGGACATGTTGATGCTGGAGAACCAGCTTCCCATGCAACTTTTGGAGAAGCTTGTAGATATTGAAGGGGAGGTAATTCCAATTTGTTCAGTATCTGTATTTTTAGCCATAGATGCATTTCTATATATACTATGTATACAAAAACGGTTAAACCATTTGTGCCTCATTATTACACAGAATCAGGGGGATCCAGAGTATTTAAACGGCACCATTATGCAATTCTACAGCTCCTCAACACAGCAAATGCAAAAGATGGGACGCTGCCTGCACATACTGGACTTGTACAGGAAGTCTCTGCTGCGAGGAGAGCCTCCAAGAATGGGGCAACCTCGCAAACTAGAACACAGCCCTGTTCATATCGATCAATCGGCGCTGCAACTTCACGAGGCAGGTATCCAATTCGTCACCAGCAAAAGCAACAGTCTCAAGGACATATCTTTCAAAAGAGGAGTGCTCTCAGTACCTACCATTGTGGTAGATGATACTACTGAGTCAGTTCTCCTTAATCTCATGGCGTTAGAGCGGTCACACGTTGGAGCTGGGAACGAAGTCACCTCCTACGTCTTCTTCATGGACAATATCATCGACTCTGCCAAGGATGTGAGCCTTCTACGCTCCAGTGGAATCATTCACATAGCAGTTGGGAGCGAAAAAGATGTGGCCAATGTTTTTAATCACCTAGCCGAGAACATAACGCCAGATCCTAAAGGCTTTCTTCAACAAATACATCAAGATCTAAACGATTACTGCAACGTTAAGCACCACGCGTGGCGTGCGCACCTTATTCATACTTATTTTAGGAATCCCTGGGCTTTTCTCTCACTTGCCGCTGCAATTTTTCTAATGGCCCTCACCATAGTTCAATCTTTCTATAGCATTTATCAATTCCACCACCCCACTAGTTAATTTTTCCATTATAGATTCTCCTCATCACTTAATCATTCTATTTATGTTCATCGGTCTGCTGTCTGCTTTCTGCTTATCGGCTTTCTTCTCTCCCATAATTTTCCTCTACTTATTCACTGCATGTGTATGCATCTATATATGACACTCAACGGTGAACATTTGATTTCCAATTCACCTGTTGGATTTGACCAGTGATGCAGTAACTTTGATTGCTTGAATAATTGCACTTGATGATGATATCGAATCTCTAGATTTTATTTCTCCTTCCCCTATTTTCTTTTCTTTTCTTTTCTTTTTTTGGGTTGCAAAGAAAACCCAGTCCCCAAGACCAAAAGAAACAAGCACCAAGGCATCTGTTAGGAGCAGCGGAAAAAGAGCTAGCGCTGCATGTTAACTACGTCTGCTTTAAAGGAAATCGGCAATTTTTT
>JAJIYU010011866.1:0-14964 GCA_030144865.1 Tinospora cordifolia
ATCCCTCAGGTAACTCCTCAGCCTCAAGCACCTGAACCTATTTCAGTCCAAGTCGCAGCACTAGTACCTCAGGAACGTCAAAGGAATCCAGAGGACCTAGAAGATGAAAAACAGAAGAAGATGCTGCTAGATTCGCAAAAGCTTCACCCTCCCTCATTCAATGGAACTACTGAGAGCATCTCTGCTGATCACTAGTACCAGGAGATGGAGGAGTTACTAAATGTGCTGAAGGTGATGGGTTCAAGACGAGTAGCACTAACCACACACCATTTCAAATGACCAGGCCGTGGATGGTGGAGGATAATGCAGGTAGGTCCCAACACTGACGTTGAGACCATGGCCTGGGGAGAGTTCAGAGAAAAATTTTACGACAAGTTCTTCCTAGAAGCAACTCTCAGAAAGCTGCAAGAAGACTTCGTGAAACTCAACCAAAGGGATCTCACAGTAACTAAATACGAAAGAAAGTTTATTGAACTAGCCAAGTTCTCTAAGGAACTAATCCAGGAAGAGAGGATGAAAGCCAACAAATTTGCACAGGGTCTCAAGATCAAGATTTGAAATGTTATCATGACATTAGGTCTCCGAACCTACAAAGAAATTGTTGAACATGCCCTAATTTTGGAACAAGAGCTCAACCTGGAACAAAAGTTGAGAGGAAAGAATAAGCGGAATGGAAACGGAAAGGACCAACAAAAGACCCAGATGAAAAATAAAAGTGGTAAGGCTCCACAGAAACAAGGGCAAAACAAAAGACGAGTCAAGGGAAGAAGCTAAGGGGTTGGGATTGTCTTTCGTATGCAAGTAGAAGGTTCATTTGGTGAAAAATTGTCCAACTACACCAGCTCAGGCTTCCCAGCAGTGACAACAGAATACTCAGGGGGGAAGTCAGAATGGGTGACCTCAAGCCAGACAGAATCAGAATGCCAATCAAGAGCAAAATCGGGTCATGGTTAGAACCAGGCCAAAATGTTCACGGTTGAGACCAAGGAAGACCAGGCCCCTGTAGTAAAAGATATATTTCTATTGTTTAATGTTGCTGCGAGACAATTGTTTGACTCAAGTGCCCCAAAATCTTTTATCTCTGAAAAACTAGCTAATAGGTTACAACTTGTGACAAAAACAATGCATGTGACTTTGAATGTATCCACACCAATAGGAACCATTGTGACTTCAAAAAGATGTGTAGTTGTGACCTTAGGTTTGGGGATAAATTTTTAACAATTGACCTATATATACTATTTTTCTATGGCTATGACGTAATCTTGGAGATGGATTGGTTAGACCAATACCAGGCCCATATAGATTGTCCTAAGAGACGGGTAACCATAACATTACCTTCTGGGGAGATCTTTAATATCAATGGGGATATGCGAAGACTACCAAGGAGTCCAACCCTAGCCTTGCTGAATTGTTTGAAGCAGACGGATGAGTTCGAAGAACTCTCTGAAGAATAACCTACTAACTTGAAGAATATTCACAACCTAGCTGTAGTCAATGAGAACGAGGATGTGTTCCCAATGACTTACCTGGACTACCACCAACTAGAGAGTTAGAGTTCAAGATTGAACTTTACCCTGGAACCAACCCTATTACCATACCTCCTTATAGAATGGCGCCAGTAGAACTAATTGAGCTAAAAACTCAACTAGACAAGCTCAGGGAAAAAGGTTTCATCAGGCCAAGTGAATCACTCTGGGGAGCCCCAGTACTATTCGTGAAAAAGAAAGATGGTTCATTGCGATTGTGTGTTGACTACCGAAAGTTGAATCAAGCTACAGTAAAGAATAAATATCTTTTACCAAGGATTAACGACCTATTTGATCAATTATGATGAGCCACTCATTTCTCTAAAATTGATCTTAGGTCGGGATATCATCGGCTGAAGATTCGAGAGCCTAACATTCACAAGACAGCCTTTAAAACAAGATATGGACACTTCGAGTTCACCGTGATGCCCTTTGGTTTGACCAATGCCCCGGCTGCTTTCATGGATTTGATGAACTGAGTGTTCAGACAATACCTTGACCAGTTTATAGTGTTATTCGTGGATGATATCCTAATCTACTCTAAGTTAGAAGCTGAGCACCTAGAACACTTGAGGATTGTGCTAGAAACCCTCAGAAGAAACTAGTTATATGTTAATTTTAATAAGTGCGAGTTTTGGATGGAAACTGTCAAGTTTCTAGGCCACGTTGTATCAGCAAAAGGTATTGTTGTAGACCTGGAAAAGGTAGAAGCCATCATGAACTGGAAGCAACCCAAGACAGTAACAGAAATCAGAAGTTTCTTGGGCTTGGCAGGCTACTACAGAAGGTTCACTAAGAACTTTTCCAAGTTGGAAAAACCTATGACTAAGTTAACCAGAAAAAAAGTTAAGTTCCAGTGGGATAAGAAATGTGAACGGTCATTCCAAGAACTAAAGACAAGATTAACTACGGCTCCTGTTCTAGTCACCCCAACTCCTGGTGTTACTTACACACTATATACTGATGCTTTACTGAGTGGATTAGATGCAGTCCTAATGCAAGAAAAACAAGCCATCGCTTTTGCTTCAAGACAACTGAAGATCCATGAGAGAAATTACCCTACTCACAACCTAGAGCTAGCGGCCATTGTGTTTGCCCTGAAGATTTGGAGACACTACCTTTATGGCAAGAAATTTGAGCTATTTTCAGATCACAAGAGTTTGAAGTACATCTACACCTAGAAGGAGTTGAACCTCGGGGAACGGAGATGGATGGAGTTCTTGAAAGACTATGATTTTCAACTACACTATCATCCGGGGATGGCCAATGTAATGGCTGATGCTTTGAGTATGAAGTTCAACAAACAAGAGGAAGAGAAGAGCCAGATGTAACAGTTGATTGAAGATTTTAGGTTGGGTGTAAACCTTAACGAGAAAGAAGCCTATCTTTACAATATATCTTGCCAACCGGACCTATTACATCATATCAGGGATGAACAGTGGCAAGACAAGTGCCTTGCTCAACTAATTAAAGGAGTCGTGCAAGGAAAGCATACTGACTTTAGGATGGATGCTAAAAACATCCTAAGGCTGGGGGAAAGGATATGTGTACCTCAGCAGGGATAGAGCAAGTAGGTCATACTTGATGAAGCCCATCAAACTAAGTATACCATACACCCTGGTGGGAATAAGATATACCAGAACCTCAGGAAAACCTACTAGTGGAGATGAATGAAGAGGGACATAGCCAAATACGTCTCTAAGTGGTCAACATGTCAACAAGTGAAAGCAGAACACTGGAACCCCTCTAGAATGTTGTAACCACTCCCAATCCCTAAATGGAAGTGGGATAACATTGTCATGGATTTCGTCAATGGTTTACCCATAAACTAAAAAGGAGAAGATACAATTTGGGTGATACTGGATCGTTTCACCAAAGTGGCTCACTTCTTGCCAATCAGATCCACAGACCAAGTCAGTAAGCTGGGAGAAATCTATGTAAAAGAAATTGTTAGACTTCATGGTGTGCCCAAGACTATCGTGTCTGATAAAGAAACTCGCTTTACTTCACGATTTGGCAGAGTCTACAGAAGAAAATTGGTACTAAACTTACCATGAGTACGACATTTCACCCTCAGACGGATGGTTAGTCTGAGAGAGTTATCCAGATTTTGGAAGATATGTTGAGGTCTTGCATTTTAGACTTCAAGGAGAATTAGAGCAAGTACTTACACTTGGCAGATTTTGCCTATAACAACAGTTATCAGGCAAGCTATAACACCCCAATTTTCGACCGGACCTCCGTTCACGTGTTACCTCACGTGTGGATCGTTGCCCGATGAAAAATCGAGATGCTACTAAAAATTTTCGTTCTGTTCAAATCTTTTTCTTCAAAATTCAGTTTATAACGATCTGTTCTCAGGTCAATCTCTAAATAATTTCTCATATAAAACAAAAGGATTCAAAATAATTACTCAAGACATTCACTGGGTTCATTGACATGAGTTATCAATAAAGCAGTGGAATTTACTTAAGAAATATTCATTTGAACCAAAATCGTCAAACAGTTAAAGTCATTTAAAGATAAAATAACCAAGTTAAAACCAACGTAAATATATTAAAACAATCCAGTAAAATATAGAAAACAAGACCTTTAAGTCATCTAGCCCGGACAACCTCCCCATGAGATGTCCAATTAGAGTGCGAGTCTTCTAACATAAATCTACGTACTCTAAGTCTAGGTGTACCTGAAAAATAAAGTGGGAGTGAGCTCAAACGCTCAGTGGATCGATCCTACACATCACATGCATTATATAGACTCTATCCAAAATATTCCAAACACTTCCAAACATTAGGAGTTTCAAACATTCATTTAGTTTTGGTCAAAGTCTAAAACCAGAAGAGGGTTGAGATGCCTCTCGGTATTCCCTGTGATCCAATCAAATCTCAAAGGGTTCCAATAACCGTCTAAAATCAATCATGTCATCACTATCACAGCCTCAGAGAGCGTACTTATCGTAACGTCGTACCATCTCCCAAAGACTTTAAGCTGTCACAGTCAGCTCTGGGTGGGAATATCTACGATTTGCCTTGTAGCTCGACAATCTCAAGCGGTGACATATAGGAGATGCCTCCTCGATCCGCTTCAGGCTCATCAATCGTATCGATATGTGGATTCTTAATAAACCATCATCTTATTTTAGTTTTCACAAACAATTCCAATCATATCAGCCATCGCGTATATCATGGAAAATAACTCAAACAATGCGAGCTATTCACATGAGTAAATAACGAAGTCTAAATGCATGATTTCCTATTAATGCATGCTATAAATAAACAAAGCACAATTTAAATCAGTCATTACTCTATCATCTAAGCAAGCCAAACAAGTTCAATTAGTTTTATAGCAAAATTCTAATAATCCTAGAACTACTCAACCAATGCTTTGAATCTTAAATCCGTATAATACAAATGAGCAAGAAAGTCACGCCCACCTGATTTCGCCGATCTTCGGGCTCCTTGCTTTTCCTCGGGATCCTCGATACGCTAATATATAGATCTGAAATTTAACACTTAATAGAATTACTCTTAGGCTTAAATAATTTATAAGATAATTATGGAGTTCAAATATTATTTTCAACTAATTTAGGGTCATTCTAAAATTCTAAAATTTAATATATTCTCATTCATATTAGTTTCTAAGTCTTTCTAAATTTCCTAAATTTAAAGTTTCAACTCTAATAATTTACTTGTAAGCTCTTATCGTATAATTTGGTTTCTAATAACTTAGTCTCCGTAATTTAAATAATTTGTTAATATTATAATTAATTTAATTACGAACAAAATAAGACTTCTATTAGTGAAATCTGTAGTCTCGTTCATAATTGAGATTTCAAATCTTTTCCTACTGATATAATTTTGCTAAGATTATTATTTAGCGTCAATTCAATTAATTTTCGCTCATTTAATTTCATAGATTAGATCCTTAACCGCTAAAATAAATGATCTTAATTTAAATACTTAAATAAAAACTCAAATAAATAATTAGATATCCATTTATGAATTTTTATTTTTCAATCCTGAATATTTTGTTATTATAAGGTGGGTAACTTTATCAAAACTCTATTGTTCTAATCAATTCATATTAATTATTTATATTATTTTGGATTCAACACCTTATAATATATTGGTAAATTACATTATAATTCTGTTATTAACTAAACATACTAAATTAACATAAATCAAAATTTTTCACAATTTTCTTATCTCTCTGTTTCGATCAGCTGGCCGACCAACAGTTGGAGCACAAGCCAGGTTCGTCTTCTTCATTCCTCGGCCAGCAACATGAACAGCAGCTTTGGTCACGAAATTCCCAACCTTAGCATCAGTTTCGTCTTCCTTCTACCTCATACGCACGACATAACGCACCAACATTCTGTTTCTTCTTCGTTTGCACGTAACAGTAGCAGCAGCAGTGCTGCTCCTTCGTTCTCCTTCCTTCGTCACGCACCATCAATGATCAAAATGCATTTACAGCCAACCTAAAATGCACCTGCAGCCTCAGCTCGTCATCTTCTTCATTAGGTTCGTCCTGTTGCAGCAACCAACTGCTCCTCTTTTCGTTTCCACGGACCATCAGCAACGCAACATACATCAACGTGGAGCAGCATCTGCAATGGCAGCAGTAGCTGCAAACGAACACCATAAACAGAGCACCCTCGCTCTGTTTTCTCTTCTTCTTCATTTTGGCCTGCAACCTCTCAATCAACAATTTCCAATTTACATCCAGCCGCTTGGATCTTCTTCTCCTTGCTCAGATTGCACCAGCAGCAGCACGAATGCTTGCTCTGTTTTTCTCCTTCCTCTGTTTGATTTTCTTCCTTTCACGGTCCTAAAACAGCTGCCTGGAGTATGAGCAGCAGCAGCAGCTTGCAGAACCAGCGAGCTGGTCTTCTTCATCTCCAACCACGTTCGGCCATCCACTTCCAGCACACGACTCACAACAGCTACAGTTATACAAAACAGCGCACCTTGTCACTGGTTTCTTCTTCTTCAATTTACAGCAGCAGCTGCCATTTTTTTTCCTTCCCTGTTTCGTTTCCAACCAAGGCAGCAGCTTCTGTCTTCTTCTTCTTTTATATCTCTCGACCAACCGTCGAATGTCCCAAATTTTTTAATAAATAATGTACATTATATTGGACCGAGAGAAATGGTATAATTTTAATAGTGATCTCGTGGAATTAAGTTACATCAAAGACAATGGGATCATTGATTAAAAATTAAGTGCCAAATACAAAATTTGAATTTTTAATTCCAATTTTGAAATTCAAATTTAAATTTTATACCATATAGTATAGCATTAATTAATAAATCAATAAGATCATATGGGATAGCTCGAAAGGAATGATTTGTGATTCAAATATTCTTACAAAGATAGAAAATAATGAGAATAATTTAGAACATTTAGTATTCAAATTGTTTCCAAAGGTAGAACATCAAATAGAAAATTTGAATATCATGGAATCTCATGAAACAAGGCAATATTGGAATGTCCTCCAATCATTGACCAAATCTTAGTCGTCCCCTATGAACATCCAAAACATCCCCTTATTCAATGGCTAAGATCATATGTAACTTCCCATCTAAATGGTCCAAAAAGTAGAGAACAAAAGTAAAATTAAACACAAGGAAAAATCATTCATTTTGGATCAAATATACAAGTCTCTCTTCTCTTCTCTCTCTTGGACGTCCACCATCTTCCACAATTTGTCATTGTAATCTTCCTCATTCCAAAGCTTTAGAGTAATCAAGGAGGAAAAGACAACAAATAGAGCAAAAAGAAAAAGCTAGTAGGTAAGTTTTCAACAACATAAAAACTATCATTTCAGGCATTGTTCTCTTTGTTTCTTCTCTTCGTCAAACCGCTATTTTCGGCCATCACTAGAACCTTTTTCCAGCACCCATTCAACCCTTGGAAATGCCTAGAATATCAGCCAGAAACCCATAAAAAGAAACCATTATCAAAACCCCTGAAATATGGCTAATTTCCCCGCTTAAACCCATGATTTTGGTCTAAAAGGAGACCACATATGAGATGTACCTATTACTATCCAAAACCTACTATTTTCTTATTAGTAAATTCTTCAAACCATCCTTGAACAACTACCACCAAAACCCACGCTAAAACCCTTCTCAAAGGCCATGCAAAAACATACTAAATCTATATTGAAAAAACATATTAAAACTATACATGTGCACCCCTTTGGCTGAGTCTTTCATTTAGATTTTAAATTCATATTTTTATTAATCTATTATTGAATTCTCAGTGTTAGGAAGGTTTGAAAATAGATGAGGAAATACATAACAGTCGTGAATAAAGAGGAAGGCAAAGAAAGACACACAAGAGAATGATATTCCCTTAAAACTCTAGTTTAGGGTGTCCTTGTACATACACATGAACAACATTAGGGATTAATATAAAGTGTAATTTCAATATAGCAGTCACTCTCTTTTAAAAGAACTAGGTAGTGGCATCCCTATATCCTACACACAAATCATTAGGGTATAAGGATGAAAAACACCAAAAAAAAAAAAGGTATTTTTAGGCACTTTATCTGCAAATAACCTTGGGTGAACGTATGCAACCATGCACTAGACTAATGTGACCTAAGAATAGAGTTAAAAAGTGTCTTAAGGAGACCACATATACAATTTCCCTATTACTGTCCAAAACCTACTATTTTGTTATTAGAAAACTCTTCAAACCACCCTTGAACAACCACCAAAACCCCATGTTAAAATCCTTCTCGAAGGTCATGCAAAAACACACTATAACTACATTGAAAAACTACACTAAACCTACAATATATACACCACTTTGGCCAGTCTTTTGTTTAAAATCTAAATCTTCATTTTTTATTGATCTATCATTGGAAATACATAAGGGCCATAGACAAAAAAGAAGGCAAAGGAAGACATGCAATAGAAGGTATAGTCCCTTAAAACCCTAGTTTAAGGTGTCCTTGTTGCACATACGCATGATCACCGTTAGGGACGGAGATAAAATGTGATTTTCAGCATGGAAATCACTCTGTTGACATGTTTAGAACTAAGTAGTGGTAGCCCAACACCTTACACACAAATCATTAGGTTATGAGGGTAAAAAAACGCAAAAAAGAAAATATATTTAGTTACTTTATATGCAAATAACATTTGTTAACGTGTGCAACGATGTATCAAACCAATGCAACTTGAGAACAGAATGAAGATGCGTTTCAAAGTGGTCACAAGGTTTGGGAAATGTCAACTGTGCAACACATGCACACCCCATTGGTAAAACACCCAAAACTAGGCATATTGGTGGTGTTTTAGTGTATACAAGCATGGTTATAAGGGTGCAGCCATGTAACAGTAGGTTACACACTTAGAATAGTAGGAGAACATTTGGGAAGTTTTAGGAAAATATAGGGAACAAATTCTCGAAGGAACGAGACCAACATGAAAACACTAAAAAGTAGGGTTTTCATGTGCCTTAGGGATAAATAGCTTAGGGCTTAAAGTTGCAGCCATTGTACTGATATTAAAACACTTGGAATCCATTAGAATATAGTTTAGAACTGAAGGAAAGTAAAAAAAAAAAATGAAAACTCTAGCTCATAGCCTTACAGGACACCAATTATGTACAAAAAACACCAAAATTCTTGGTGTACCTTTTAGAAATAATTAAGTACAACCTTATAAGTAATAAGAAACACTTATAATATACTTAAAAATATCTTGGAAACATAACTCAAGGGTTAAAGTGAGCCCCAAATGGTTGCATGAAATTACAAAACTAGGTCCATCAGAATAGGGCGTAGTTAGGGTTTTCCTACAAAATTGCATGGCAACCAAGGCTAAGCAATAGAACCATTAAACTTACATGAAATGGATCATGAGAAGTCACAATTAATGACTCTTCGAGACCAAAAATGAGCTAGTCAAGTCTAAGTCAAAAGTTCGAGTTCACTAAATACAACCAGTTTGATAAGAATAGTAATCGAAGCACTAGATCATACCCCTTAACTATAAAGAATAAACAAAGGTTGAACAAGACTTAAAAGTAATATGAGACAAAATAAGGCATTAAACCAAATGTTTCAACACAATAGGGTAAACCTCGAAACTCAGAATGTGAATCTTGAGGAAGAGCTAAATTTTAAATATAGGTAGAAGTGATATCTCTTTTCTCTCTTGTATTATTTTAATTAAGACATTTGATGTAGTTAATTTGTTTATTATATTGAATTAAATTGTTAGGGCCATGGTAGTGGTTATTATTTTCATGAATATATGTATGTATGTGTAAATTAGTTGATATCTTGTGTATGATAATCAAGTTCTTGCTATTTAATATCTTCTTGCCTAAATGCGTGCAGGAGGAATGTTTACTTTGATTTTGTCAGGACCTCAATTATATAAAGATAACTAAGATGTTAACTACGTAACATTACACCATATCCATGTTTGAATACCATGGGTATTGTTCCTAGGGAAGTAGGCTTAGCATGGTCTATTTGTATTTGATTACCATTGATAGATCTTCGATTGAGATCAGTTGAGTTTAGGATCATGGACTAGTTTTCTACCACTCTCATGTGTGACCTTTACATAATTTTGTTTAGGGTCTATAACACTCCCTTTTTTATTTGTGTCTTAATCTCGCAAAATTATAAAAAAAAAACATTTAAAAATCATTTCCTTATACATATGTATATATAAGTGAGAGTGAAAAAACCTTTTTGAGTATATATATTAGAAAAATAGTTGATTTATTTGAAAATTTGTTCTTTGTCTTTGACTACTTGTTCAAGCTAGTGGGACAACCTCCAGCCAGGGTGGTTAGACAGAATCTACTTAAAAAACCATGTCTTCTTAGAGTAGGATAACCTACCTCGTGTTCAATGTTTAACTTTATTTAAGACAAAGTTTACCCACTAATAACTTAAACTATTAATCTCTGCCCCAGAACTTTTAAAACAATTTTGATAATATTCTAGGGTGTTAGTATTATCTGAGTCGTTTATTTATCCTACCAATTTATTAGTTTTAAAACTAGTTTTCACATTATAATTATATCATGAGCATTAATAACAGAAACATAATGTAGTAATGGTGTGTCCAAAAGTATCTGACATCAGGGTTCATTCATTAATTATTACATTCATGCTCTTGTATATACTAGTATTTAAGTAACATCATAAGTGACAAACATCAAGAAATAAAGATAGTAAGTTATGGTTGAAGTCCGCAATTGGTACTCTGGTTTCCTGCATTTGAAAAGTGGAAGGAGATGAGCTCTCCGAGCTTAGCGGATCATTATAATTCATAGAAAACCAAACAATATAGCAAGCACATCATACAATCAATCACTTTCATACATTAGGTGATACAAACAGTAGATTGTTTTCAGTCGATTGATGTAGGGTGGCCGACCCTAAGGTGATTCTCATACGTCTGGCCAAGTGAATCTCACAGGAATGTTACTTCTGTCTAGGCTATGCGTCCATATGTCCAATAGTCTGTAGACTCGAAAGATACGTGAAGCACAATCGAGTTTCTTAAGTGTCATCACACACCCATCTCTTAATCGAGACATTAATGCGATAACCACCATTGATTGTACTTAAACCAGTCAACCCCTCCAAGTTTGTTATTACCTTGTTAAAAGTGATCTTGTATTTGGTCAATAACATATTTATGCATGTTCAATGATAATTCTCTAAAAGATAGATTATTTATACCCTCATGCATATGAGTATAATATATAACATTATTTTGATCATATCCTTACCAAGATTGAATTTTAAAATGGCATATTCTCATAGACTATACTCATCTAGTAAGTTTATGTCATATCATTCCATGTGCGAACAACAACATGTATATGCTCTAAATTTATCATGGCCATGTGCATATGATCATAGTAAATAACATACATTCAAATCATATTCTTATTATTCACAAAATCAATGCAAATATAAGCATTTAATCATACAATCAACAAAGAGTGCATTCCACTACCACCTAGGCCATTTTATGTATAATATGTGAGCAAATACGATTAAAAATTGTGTGAGTCAAAAACCATCTCTACCTCAATTTACACGCTCTTTATGTTGCTTGATGCTCATGGTGGTAGCGGTCCTTCGAGATTTTCTACAAAAGCAATCGAGTTTTAGTTGGCATTCAATTTAGCTCCTAAACTTGGTTTTAAGTTCAAAATGACCTCTAAAGGGTTTCTTGGTTCAAAATAGCCCATGAACTTTGACATGGGTTGTTTAAGGTCTAATTTATAAAGTACATCTATAGTATACTGAACTTTAAGACACCATAACTTGAGTTTTGGGACTTTGTTTTATGTTATTCTTGGTTTATCTTGTAGTGCTCGCGATGAAGAACATCATGGCAATGATCATTTTTCTTAGCCAGGCTCATATTTAAACAAAAACGCACATGAACTTGTTGGTTTGTGAATCTGTCACGTTTTTGCACAACTTTTTTGGAAAGTCAATTTGGGGGCTCTAAGTGTTTGATTTGGGGTCATTCTTCAATTTATTTTGTAGTACACTTGACAAGGTTTGACATGGTAGTAGCAGTTTCCTTAGATCATGCCTACTCTATTCTAGAAATGGCATGAAAGTTACTGTTTCGTAACTATTGTCCGTGATAATCTCAACTTTGGTTTGGAGGCTATGGTTGTCAAAATTTGATGGTTCTGAAGGCATTGAAAAGCTTATTCTGGCCACTCTCTGATGGTGAAGGTTTTGGACCTTTTTGGCATTCTATCATCTTCAAAAACTACCCAAAGTGGTGTGGTCTTTTAGGTCATAATATAACTAAAACTTTGCATGAAATAAAAGGAATAGAAAAAAGTTTTAAGGAGACTAAGGAGTGAACCTATACCTCAACTTTAGCTATTCTTTCTTTCAAACTTTCCTCTTCTTCCTTTCAAACTTTCCTCTTCTTCCTTTCCTTCTCAAGCACACTTCAATGCTTCAATTTGGTGTGAGGAGAATGGGGGGAGAGCATCATTAAGGCTAGTGTTTAGGGTATGGTGGAGGTTAGGTTAGAATAAATAAAGAGGCAAGGGGGTCATGCATGCTTTTTTGTAAGCAATTGTAAGTATTAATGATGATGGTATGAAGCATATTATTCATGTACTTTAAGGTCATGTTTGTTTAATTAAAAATAACACTATCCTCTTTATTTAATTAAAAATGATAGTGGTGATGGTTAAAGAATATTATTCATATACTTTAAAGTCATTTTTATTTAACTAAAAATGACACTATCTTCTTTAATTAATTAAAAATAATAGTAGTGATGGTTGGAGAATATTATTCATGTAGTTTACAGTCATTTTTATTTAATTAAAAATAACTCTATTAATTAAATATGATAGTATTGGTGGTTGGATAATATTATTTATGTCCTTTAAAGTTATCTTTAATTAATAATGGTGGTTAAAAACTACTATCATTATCAATTATAGAGTTTAGTTAATTATTTTAATTAATTAAATTAATTATAATAATCAATTTTATTATTCATGATACTATTAATCAACTTTACTATAATGACACTTTTCAAATATGTCAATTAATAAAAAAAATCAATTTTACTATTCATGACACTATAAAATAATTAATTATTTGATGATTTGATTTTTATTATTTATCATTTATTATTATTTATTATTTGTTATTATTATTATTAATACTATTATGTTTTACCTTTATTTATTTAATATATTTTTTATTTTTCTTTAAGTCTCCTTGGCATCCGGAGCATTTTGACATAAAGCTCGTCATCTAATTTGATCATTTTGCCTTCAAAATAATTCTTTTAAGTTTTCGTAGCCATGTCAAATTGGTTGAGCGGTCCAATTCCTAATAATGGTCAACCTTTGTTGACTAAGATTATTTGACACATAATTATAATCATCTTAGTTAATTATTGACTTAAAAATTTTAGAGTATTATAAGGTCTACTCATAAGCCGACCCCTACTTTAGAAGCATCTCCCTAAAGTTAATGCATTTATAAAAAAGTGTCATTGAAGGTTGTGATGCTCACTTTAGGAGGTGTGCCTCGACTACACTCTAAACCGATGGATGTCTCATCAAAAAGAAGCAAAAGACCAAGGGTAGTCATTTCGATTTTAATGTCAACTATAAACAAGTAATTGTTTGGAATGTCTAATATTTAAAAGTGTTTGCATATCATTAACTTAATTATAATAATGTTTGAGATATATTTAAGTTGATGTATTGGGCTTCTTTGAGCTAACCCATTTCATTTCATTTTTCAGGTACCTATTAATCAAAGTAGATCGAGCAAACCCTTCTTAAAGTCACATTATGAGTAGTCTCACTATTGAGGCCACTAGTGGACCTAGTTTTGTGTTAGCCTATGGGCTCAACTTTCGTTATCATTTTCTTTTATCTATCCTCATTAATGTTATCTAGAGTACCAAATGATCTCTGATCAAGATATAGTAATAATATGGCATTCTTGTCCTTTAGTTCACCTTGTGTATGTGATCTAATGTTATTTGTTAACCCAATTGGCACTTGAGGGTATTACAGTAATTTGGCCTTGGTGCAGTTAGGTAATGAGAGAGCAAGGTGTTATACATATGCATGCAAATTTGACTTTCTTATCCATTTCCTCACGATTTTGTCTCTATTTTTTAGAGGTTGGAGTAATGTGGAAGTCTTTATCGTTGTTGAAGCTTCTTCATCAGTTTATAATATTATGACCATGTGTTGCCAATGATGTTGTAGAAGTATCACATAAGAACTTGCCTCTTTAATCTTTTGTTTCTGTCATATATGTGTGATTGTAAACAAAATCCAAGGTATGGGTGACCATGTTGGCATTTCCCCATGCTCAATGCTTCATCCAACTTTGACTTCCCAATATTCATTTTATGTAGAGTCTTCTTAACCTTTTGCAGCTAGCTTAGGGTTGAACATTGTTCAACTTGGAATTACATTCTTATAACAGTCATCTTTAATTCTTCTACTTTGTGTATCAGCTTTTCCTTTTCCAATTGCAAGTCCTTTCGGCGTGGGATTGATACCACTTTTATGATTGCCACCATCAGGTAGTGTTGTGAACACTAAAAAGTTACTTGAACCTCCTTTTTTTCTTCATTATTATCGGTATCATCATCACTTCAAAACTTATTCAGGGATCTCTTTTTTATTGTATTAGCACATTCGATTTGGATGTCCCAAAATCCTTCACATTTATGACATTTGATCCTATTTGGCTTTCTTTACTGTATTTGGCTAAGAGGATTCTCTTGTGGATTTCCTTCCTTTAAGGATTTTATTTCTCTGACTTTAATTTGTTTTATCTCTTACTTTTTTAGCATCATGGAGAAATTCTTTGAAAGAAATGTTACATTGTCAAAATTATTATCATGGTCGTCATTACCACTTTGTTGGATCA
>JAJIYU010011867.1:0-14961 GCA_030144865.1 Tinospora cordifolia
TGTACTTGTCCCTTATTTTATTTAATCAATAAAGATTTGGAAAGTTTTCTTTTTATCTCTTGTATAATTGCCTTATTGAATTTTGTGTATAAATTTTGGCTTAAGTACTATCGAATCTCAATGAGGCGTGGGATAAAAGGAATAAGAAGTCAAGTTGTGTACTTGTAAAGTAATACCGACCCGATCTGCCTTGTGGTTAAGTCCAATTGAAAGTCTCGAAGCTTGGGGTTGGTTCCCTTGGAACTCTTTGTTATTGTTTGGTCTCTTAACCCTATTTTTCAACTTCTGCTCGAAATTGACCTCCTACTCCGTCAATAGTGTTTTCTCCGCTACTTCCCTATAAGTCTTCAAACCCAATGGATTTGCCACTATCCAAATTTTAACTTTTGAGCCTTCTGCAAACTTTTGGGCCTCATTTTCTTGTCCCTGATCAATTTTGGTGCAAACTTGGCCAATTCAATGAACTCTACCTCATACTCAGATATAGTCATGTCTCTCTAAGCCAACCCAATGAACTCAAATTGCATCTACATTTGTGTGGGCTCTAGGAAGAATTTCTCATTAAACACCTCATGAATTCTTCCCAATTCATGTGTCAAACATCAGTGTTCGAATCTGCCTTCAGCATCCCCCACCAACTCCTGGCTGGTTCCTTAAATTGATGTGTGGCTAGCACAACTCTGCGGGATCCTGAGGCCCTTAGCACATCTAGGTGCTCATCTAATTCTTGGTACCAGTGATTTGCAACCATGCTGTCAAATGTACCATCAAATTAGGCAGGGCAGAGTTTCTATAACTCTATCAACATTGCTCTCTGCTCCTTTTCCTCAATTTCTTCCTGTGACTTCTAATGAACTGGAACCTCTGGCATGAGTGCCAACTGTTGCACTGAAATCTGCTCTAGAGGTGAGCCTTGGACCTGCAACTCTATTGCCGCCTATGCCTACATCTATGACAATGGCAATATTCTAATCATCTGCTCAGTGACCCGTCTGGTAATCTCATCCTATAACTCTAGAGTCAAAACAACCCCAATTTGAGCCTTAGTTTGATTAACCTATGCTCCTTGCCCTGGAGGTTCGGTCTCATCAAATGTGGTAGCTTTTGAAATATATTTCTTGGATCCGACCATTTGTCTACAACCAAAGATCCATTCAGTCATCATAAATTGATTGAAGAAATCTCAGGTATATACTTAGAACATTTATTTCTTTCGTACTAAAATAACTTTATATTCATGTCTCTAAGTTCTCGTTTGTTTAGTGGCCTATTGGTTTATGCTTCCAAGTCCACAATGAATTGTTCATTTTTGGGTGCAAGATTTGGTCTCAAAATTTAAAAATATTCATTACATATGCATTGAAATTTTCCACATCGATAAGGCATGTAAGCAAACAATCATACATACAGTCAAATATAAATTACAAATAGCACACTAACATAGCAAGATTCCAAGCTTCCACTTATTCCTCTGAGTTCGAGCATCTCATACAACTCTTGCCCATCAACATATACTTCCACTCAGAGGTTTTACTATACCCAAACAATTTTACAAATGTCTCGATGTCTAAGGCTTTCCAAGTCCCATTACACTTGACTGTCACATACCAGCCAACCATAAGGAAATGAGTTCGTCCAAAGCCACTGATCACTTACCAAACATGGTCTGTCATTCTCTGAGTTTAGGATTCTTCCATACCCCTGAATTCTCATGCGTCCCATACCACATAGAAACCAAGGATATAGGATCCTCCCAATTTCGTGTCTTGACCAATCAAGTGTTTCGTTTCACGCATTATTATTCTCTACTTATGCCTTAAAAGCTTTTATTTATGATCCACTGTGCCATCTTGACAACACCCAAGCTATACCTAAGGTCTTTCCTTAGACCTAAGTATGCAATGTCTTTACTACCCAACTCCTCTGTAGGACTTACAGTTCATAGTCTACCCTCTGGACTTTAGCCCAGTGACTTACTGACTGAGCCACTAACTGATGAACTAACTGAGCTACTGACTAAGCTCTATGTGAGCATCTCACTAGACTGGTACCACCTTTGGCCTCATACTAGACTTTTTCTAGCGAGTTACTGGTTGAACTCTTCCCCAATGAACTACTAACTAAGTTTTGGTACCACTTTTGTAACACCTCAGCCCCCGAATCCTATCACAAACGTTGTTGACTGGGCGTCTTTGTCTCTCACCTCAAGATGGAATCAAGTCACACGTGCGGTCACTCCTGCTTTCAATATTCGGGAACCTTGGACACTACTTTTATTCTCTCTTTCTCATAACCATCCCAGTATAATATCGGAGAGCGAAAACATAAAGAATAATATCATGCATGATTCAACATAGGGATGGCATGTCAACTACAAAATAATATGATTAAACTCATAAAGAAATAAAATGCTCTAGCCCCATGGCCTGACATCAAAAGAGTTATTAAACCAACAATTTGGCCCCATGGCCGAAGTTAATGAATAAACCAAACATAAATTAAATGCGGGTCTCATGCTCTACGATTGTAAACAAAAGTAAACTTCTACTCTTATACAACCCTGACAATGGATTGTATCAAATTACTCCAATGGTTTACAATTACTTGCCTGCGAGCAAGTATCTTCAATGATTACCTAAAAAAATAGATTAGTGAGGTGAGCTCAAGAGCCTAATGAATCATGTACAACATATCTCAAACATTATTAAAGTTAAGAGCATAAAACATGCATACACTTATACATCATTAGGCATTTCAAAACACTTCAAATGTTTAGGTTGACATTAAGACTGAAAGAAATCTCCTTGGTATTCCTCTTTGTCTGAACTCTTGGAAGTAACACCCCGAAGGCCAATTCCTTATCATGACACAACCTTAAGAGTGAGGTCTCACTTGATCCTTAGTCCCTTCTCAATTACTGGCATAGTAAAATGGACACCCACCTAGGGTAGGAAAATACCCACAATGACACCAAACTACTACCTTAATATCTATATCATCGCCCCGGTACGTGGTTAGACTCTTAATTATCTATATTTAGTGACCACTAGCATGCATAATTTATCTCAACATCACAATATATGTATATTAAACATGTTGACAAATTGTCATGTACCAAGTCACGCAGATCATGTTACCCCATAAATAACATAGATGGCATATTCTTAGAATGGTATTAATAATAGAAACATGTAGCATGCTATCAAGGTATCACAAGTACACAAACATACAACAATTAATGCATCATTCCGAGCATGCTTCTAAGCTAATAAAAATAAATACACAGCCATGCTTTATATTCAAAACAAAATTAATATTAAAGAGTAGGTGTAGTCATCTCCACTTATTTCTATGTTCAACTCCTTCTATATCCTCACTTCGTTATTCCAATTGTCACGTATGTTTCACCCATGATTTCTTAGTATTTGTAACAATAGTATTAGTAAACAGTTAATTTGTGACAATCTCCTAATAATCATACTGTATGGTCCATGTAATAGGCCAAAACCGTAATACCTTGAAAATCTTATATTTAATGAAATGAGAATTTCAATATCAATTGGATGAAATTAGGATGAGAAATGAAATGAGGTCTATTTTAGGGGCAAATTTAGCAAGCCCAAAATCCTCATTTAGTGACCCTTAGGAAGCCAAAACGACCCAAAATGATATGAGATGACATAAAGTGATCAACTAGTCAACATGTCCAAAAATCAGCTCAATTGGCCAATACTTAGGGTTTCATTTGCCTAATACACTTCAGTGGAGTCTAAATTAGGAAAGTAAATGAAATGAGGATCCTCCTAGCCAAATGATAATTTGGAAATGTGCATTATTTTAATATGAACACAAAAATATATGTTAAAGGCCTTAATTCTTAGTAAATAATGAGATATGAATTTTTGTTAAATTCATGTGGACCCATAAATACTTGACCAGCCCTAAACATGTACAAGTCACATGGGTAGAACACTTTGATCATGTACACCCATGCCCTATTATGCAAAATTGGTCCATGTGTATGTGTGTGTGTGCACATGTGAACAACCCTAATTAGAACTATCTAAATGATGAACTATGCTCACACACCAAACCCTAGCCATCACACACAAAGGGAAAACCGAAAATCTCAACAAGAAAGTTTCCAAAACCCAAATGCACACTAATCTTGGCGCCACAATGGGGAGTTACCATCATATCCTTAAGACAAAACCCTAGCCGTCACATGCAAATCGTCCCCTTGATTTTGGAATGTTTGTCTGTTGCCCTAGCTGCCCAAGACATCCCCTAGTCTCTTGAAAATCTATATAACCCCACTTGAACACACTTCTTTTTCATCTCAAAGTAAGAGTTGACGCTTCCCTCTTAGCTTGTTTTAGCCTTTTTCTTGGCAACCCTTTTGTTCTTGAGTGATCTTGGAGTATCCTTGAATACTTTGGTATTTAATAGAGGGTTCTTGAGTTATCTTTGGAGTGCTAGACATTGGAGTAGGGAACCTTTGCCGAATTTCCATCAAACTTGCAATTAAGGTGGAAGTGATTTCAAAAACCTCTTCTTTTCTTGTTTAGATTAATATCATGTTCATTGCATGTTTGATTTTTAGAAATCATTCATGTTTCAATTTCAGAAATTAAGTCATGATTTCAGTTTCAGTTTTGTACATGAGCATGTTTTAAGCATCAGGAATCCATGCCATGTGTAGTACCATGGTTTGTTTTATTTCAATATATGATGCATGTTTTTGGATAATTCATGCTTTGATTTCCAGATTGTTTATATTCTCAAATTTATTTTTCTTATTTTACGATCCTTCAATATGAGATTAACTATGAGATGATGATGATTAATAATTATGTACCATCATAGTGAATATGTGGGTTATTATGGATGTTCTTTTCATATGATTAGTTCACATGGTGTAAATCCAAAATACGTGGTTGGTGGGTAAGAGGCCCTAAGTCCAAAAGTCCAATGAAATTGGTTAAGAAATGTCTTTTTCACTCTAAGGAGATATTTTGTTAAGAACATCAAGGGCTTTGAAAACCCTTTTTGGTCTAAGTCACCACTATATACAAAATGTTGGTTGAAATGCCTAATGTATGCAAGTGTATGAATTATGGATGCATTTTTAGTCTAAATTAGAAAATTCGTTGTTTGAAAAGGATCCATTGGGCTATGTGCTCACCCTTCCTCTCTTATTTTTTAGGAAATCGATTTGTTTGAAGACCATGAATATTAGTTAAGCCTCTTTCTTAAATTTAGAAAGTCTTTAATTTCTATGTAAGGGCATGTTGCCCAAGTTTTGAATATTCCGTTGTAATAGTTTCTTTTTAAGATTGAGTTATGTACTCCACTTTATTAAATTAATAAAGTATATGAATTTCTTTTATCTCTTGTATTATTGCCTTATTTAATTTAATTCCTAAATTTGAGTTAAATACTCTTAAAATTCCATTAAGGCATGAGATAGTTGAAAATGAATGTCAAGTGTAAGTCACTTATAATATAATACTGGCTCGACCCGCCTATATGGTTAAGTCCACTGTCAAAATAGTGGTTATGTCCAAATAAAAAAAGAATATGGGGATTGGGGTGTTACAAAAACTGGGTGATCATCATGTTTTTCCATCTTCGAGTGTCTTAGCACAAGTGAAAAATGCCATATCAATCCGTGTGCATGAGTGTTCAAACTCGAGTAAGGGTTAACCGTGTTACTGCTTTCAGTATTGCGGTAATCCCATGGTTTTTAAGCGGATTACCGTAGTAACGTGGGGTGTTACCATGGTATTGTAGTTGTTTTCCAAGAACTACACTTTCATGCCTTTGTTCTCGATTTTTGGTATATGGCACTTTGACATCTAAGATTCTAGCAGTAGAATGTAAATCATAATGACTAGAAGAGCTTTATACTTTAACCCCCTTAACTACTTCTCTCGTTGTCCCATTTGTTTACTTCTCACGATAGCTGCGAGTGGTTTGAGGGTTCTATTTGATCAAGAAGACATATATGGGCTTAGTCAGTGCATGATAATCATTGAAACATGGTTTCTACTTGAGTTCTAGTGTGTTACCTGCATATAGGTGTGAATAACTGTGTCTCAGTTTGATTCCTCACCAACAAAATCGTTCATCTTCGTAGGATAGTTGGAAGATGATTGGAAATTGGAAAATTTGGTTTTGAATACGCATGGGGAAGGAGGGAATCAGCAATAGGCGGCCAGGGTTTTCTTTGCGAGCAAAATGAGCAGCTGCAAAATGGAGTTGGGTGATTGGGGTTTTCTTTACCAGCAGAAGAGGTGATTGTAGAAGAATTCATGTGTTTAGGGTTTTTCTGCATATAATATATAGATATCTCAGAGCCCTAGAACTTATATTTCTAATTTTCAATGGCAATATTGCAGTATTGAGTCCCAGTATTGTGGTATTGGGCTTGCTTTTAATTGCAGGACTGCATCTCGACACCACGATACCGCGTCTTTGCTCAAATTCCCAAGTTTTCCAATCGCAGTACCGTGTTATCTTGTTTTTAGTACCACGGTACCATGTTAGCATCCAAAATCGCAAAATTCAATCGCAATACTATGGTACCCTGACCAAGTACCATGGTCCCCACGTGAAAGTCCCACTTTCACATACCGTGACGCACTACCGTGGTAGTTGCACAGTTCCTATTTTTTAATTTTTAATTTTTAATTTTTTTAAATCAGTATCCCTATCTCTTTAATTCCTTGGGGTATGATACATAAGTACAGAGTCTCAGAACCAAAGACATTACTCTAGTCAAGGTTTTGTAGAGACATCATGATTTGGAAGAGGCAACCTGGGAATTGGAGAGCAAAATGATGAAGAAGTACCCAAGACATCTTCCCTGGGAGCATCTAACTGTATGGCATCATACAGGTATGCGATTCCTTTAAATTTTGAGGACAAAATTCTTTGAAGGGGGGTAGGTTGTAATACCCCAAGAGTTTATAATAATTGTGAAAATTTCTATCCCCAAAGAAAATAATAAAAAAATTATAAATTTTCTATGGTCAAATAATATAAGCCTCATTTCACTCAATAAAATGTATCAAAGTGTTATAGAAGTCAAAATCATGAGAATAGTGATGAAAAATCGAATAAATAAAAAATTTTCTCACTACCATAGTAATGGAAATCATTATTATGGTACTACGATGAAAACCCAAGTATATATATGAAATGTTGAGCAAAGAAACCCCATTCTCATAGAATGTAAGACCTTTGAAAACTCTATATTTAATTAAATGAAACTTAAGATCAATTTAGTGAAATTGGGTGCAAAATAAAACCAAACTCATTTCGGGCTAAATTTGGCAGGTTTCCAAAAGTCTCATTTGAGGGACCCAAAATAACCTGAAATGAAGTAAGGTGACATGAACCAACTAATTGGACAACATATCTAAAAAATTAGAATAATTGGTCAAGATTAGGGTTTTTATTTGCAAAACGCCCTTCCGGGGGTCCAAATTAGAAAGAATTGGCATTTAGGGTACTTCAGGGAATCGAAATAACCGAAAATGAAATGAGATGACATGAACTAACAAAATAAAAAAATTGGCCAAGATTTGGATTTTCATTTTATAGTGCCTTCAGTGGGTTCTAAATAATAAAACTAAATGAAAATCAATTTGGTCAAACCATATATTGAAATTCTTAATTTTTTCATGTGATTCCAAAACTATAGGCTGTAAATCATAATTTCTTGCAAATAAGGAGATATTAATTTTTATTTAATTTTTGTAAACCCATAAAGTCATGGCCACCCTAAGCATGTGCAAGTCACATGGGTGGAACGCCGTGATCATGTGCACTTTCACCCTACCCAAAGCTTTGTGGATGTTTCCTTTATTTGAATTATTGTAAAATGATCCCATGTCCATGCCAATGATTTAGTACACCCACATAAGTAAACGTTTTATATGGTCTAAAAACCATGAGACATGATTCCATATACGCCCCCACATGATTTTGTACACCCACACCCACTTAAGCTAAAATCGGTACAACCAGGTACATGTGTGTGCACACATGTGAGTAACCCTATTTAGATAGTTTCCTGGAACCAATATGAATATCTTTGACTATTGTATGGTGTCCCTTTAAATTTGATAGTGTACACCCATGCTTAATGTCCAAGAAATAAGAGAATGAGAAAGTATTCCTTGTATGTTTGTGCTATAACTACCATGATCACATATGGGATGTCCAATTTGAATTAGTATATGATTTAAACCTCTTTTGTATTCATACATAGTTAGGAAACAAGATTATACTTATATCTTTTAAATTAGAAAGCCATAGTGGTCCCACTTGCCAACCATGAACACACTTGCCCTCTTTATTCAAATCGTCCCCTCTTGTTTGGAAACTTGCCTAAACTTTGTGAGTAGCCCAACTGCCCAAGACTGACCACGATGTCCCCATAGTGCTCTTGAACATCTATATAAACCCCCTCATGCTCTCATTCTTCTCATCCCAAAGCAAAGAGTTGATACTTCCATCTTTGCTTGTTCTAAGCCCTCTTCTTGGCATCTCTTCTCACTTCTCATGTGTTCACAAATGAGAAGCTTTACATTTAGTCTTCTAGTGAGTTTTTTTGAGTGCTTTCGTTGGTATTTGAAAGTTCTTGACGTTATGAAATTGGTAGATAAGGAGAACCTTGACCAAATTCAACAAGAAACTCGAATTAAGGTGGAAGGGATTTCTAGAACTTTTATTTTGTTGTTTCAAGTTCCTAGCATGTTCATGCATATTTATTTTTTAGTTTACAACATGATCTATTCAGTTTTAGCATGATTGATCATATTTAAATTTCAGTTTAGCATGTTGCATGTTTTTAATCATTCATGAGATCATACCATGCCTAGAAACTATGCTTAGGTTTGCTTTTAAGTTGTCAAGCATGCTATGCGTGTTTCCATGCTTTCTTAAACATGAGATTATGTATGTTCTTAACATTCTGATTTGGTATCATGATTATGTGATTTTAAACATGAGAAACTAAAGATAAGAACTACGTACTGTCCTAGTGACTTGTATGGGTGCTATGGGTGTTCTTAACATATGCTTGGAGTGTATGGTTGAAAACTGTAACTAAGAGATACTTGGTATGTGGCATCCAATGGAAAGTAACAAAGAAATGTCTTTGCACTCTAAAGAACATCAAAAGAGTAGAACCCCTTTCAGTCATAATATCAACTTGAACCAATTTGATGTATGAATCACTTAATGTTTGAAAGTATGTGAATTTGGATGTGTTAGAAATTTGAAATAATAAGCTAGTTGTTTGATAGATGATCTACTGGGCTATGTGCTCACCCCCCTCTTTTTAACATTTTTTAGGAAATTGAATATGATGGCAATGAAAATCTGATAGTAGCTATATTTAAAAAGTTTTTACTTTTAGAAAGTTTCTTTTTTCAATGTAAGGGCATGTTGCCCACTTTATATTTATTTGACTTCCACTAAATTTTTATTTTAAAATTTTGAGTTATGTACTCTTGATTATGAATTCAATAATGTACTTCTATATTGTCTTTCATAAATAAAGAGTTAGAAATATTCCTTTTTTTACTTGTAATGCCTCATTGAATTTGAAATTGATCAAATTGGGTGAGGCACTCATGAAAGGGTCAATAAGAGTTAGAATAAAGGAATCGAGATGTAAGTTGTGTACTTGTAAATATAACATAGGGGCCAACCCCCCTTACGGTTGAGCTTAAACCTGCTTCCAGGGGGTTGGGGTGTTACACAGTTCCATTCCACAGTCGCTCATCTTCGCTCTCAATGCAACCCTAGCCATCTTCTGTAATTTTCTACTCCTTCCTGTGTGTTTTAGACTAGGTTCTCATCATTCCTTCTCCTCCCAATAGCCTCACAACAAAAATAGGAAGATGTTGCACCAAGAAGTAACACTGTAGTTTCATTCTAAAACCTTAGACTTGTGCCAAAATATATTGTAAGGTGAGATTTGACTCTCAAACATCTATACAAGTTCTATGTTGTTTTACACTGCAAATAGGATCAACAACAAAGATCTTTTTAAACTATTATTTTCACTCTCTACTATGTAATAAAGCCCTAGAACCATTTGAGAAGTTTTAACGAGGTGAACGAGAGAAGCAACAAACAACATTAAAGTATAATGTTTTTCTGGTCATTATGATTCATATTATAATGATAGAGTCTTAGGGGATCAACATGCCATGTGTCGAAAAGCGAGAACAGATGCACGAAAGTGCAGTTTCTCAAAGAAAAGCGTGACTACCGTGGTAGTAGATAGGGTAGTGCATTACTCACTATCACAGTACCTTAGTAACGCTTAATACTACCACAGTAATGCAATAGTGAATAGTGGGACTGTCGTGGTAACACTCAAGTTATCGTGGTAACATGTCCCAATGTCTATTTTCGTGTTTTTCATACAAGAGTCGTGATTATCATGGTACACGACCGCAGTAGTGCGTATATCCTATCTTGGTTTTCGCATTACCGCGATAATGCGTCAAAAACCCTAAATGTCGTGCACACTCGTGCAAACGACCAGCTATGGTATTTTCTCCTTCTACTAAGATGTTTGGGGATAAAAATACCTAACATTCAACCAATGTTGACCCATTATACAGACCATGTGCTATAATTACTACAAGATCAATAAACCTTGACTTTATACCATTAGAAGTATAATAAACGCTGAGAGAATGATTTGTGAATCCTTAAAGGTTGAGTACTCAAGAAGATTTGCGCACTGAAGCAAGGATTTAAAGGAATCATGCAAAAAATAGGCAGAGATGACTATCTACTCTCTCTACTATTATTTTAGTCTCAAATATAATACATGACTATGTGTTTACTGTTTTATGATCTTAGAAGCATGCTAGGGATGTAATAATACTTTGTTGTATGATTGTATGACTATGATAATTTGATAGCATGCTATGTGATTTCTGTTATACAATACTGTCTCAAGAATATGCCATTGATGTTGCTTGTTGAATAGAATGATTCCATGTAACCTGATGCATGATAATTTATTAGCATGTCTTATGTATACAGGAGCTGTGATAGTGAAATTAATGTCAATGCTTGTGATCACTAACTGAAGATGATTAAGAATCTAACCACGTACCGGGGTGGTGATACAAATACTGTGGCAGTAGTCTAGTATCATTGTGGGTATTTTCCCACCTTAGGCAGGTGTCGATGCTACTATGGCAGTAGTAAGATGGGATTGAGGATCTAGTAAAACCTCACTCCTAAAAATTGTGTCATGATGAGAAATTAGCTTTCGGGGCATTACTCCCAAGAGTTCAAACACTGGGGAATACCAAAGAGATCCCCTTCGGCCTTAACGTCAACCTAAACAATTAAAGTGTTTGAAACGCCTAATGTTTTATAAGTATTTGCATGTTTTATGTTTGTGACTTTAATAATGTTTGAGATGTGCTATATTTGATCCACTGGGCTCTTAAGCTCACCCCATTAATCTATTTTTCAGGTAATCACTAAAGGCACTTGTGCCAACAAGTAAAGAGGAGTCATTTGATAGTTTGGAACAACACATTGTGGAGGTTGTATAGAAGTAGAGTCTTACTCATTATCAGACAGTTGTGGGGCATGGAACCCACATCCTATTCATGTCTTTGATTAGTTAATTGTTGAACTCGGCCATGGGGCCAAGGACATGTTAATTTTGTTAATTCATTTGAATTTAGGCAATGGCCCTACAGTCTTTTCTTAATGAGATAAGTTCGTGATTTTGTTTATTTATCACATCATCCCTATGTTCTAGTCATAAATGTTATAAATAGTTATGTTTTCGCACTCTGATATATTAATTGCGATGGTTTGTGATTAATGAGGAAGAATATAAGTAATGTCCCATGCCTAGACAGAGAAAAGCGGAAGTGATCGAATGAAGAACAGGAGTGACTGCTCATTATATTGTGGCTATGGCTTGAGTTGAGGGACAAGTGTTTAGTCAGTAGCACAGTGACCAGATTCTGGGGCCAGGGTCGTTATAGAATGGCACCATGTAACACCCTGATAAATCCTCAAATTTTTAAGAATAAGAATATGAAAGATCATGAATGAGTCCATAGAAGTACTAAGCACATTAAACACCCAGGGTTAAAATGATAATTTGGCCACCAAGGGGTAAAATAGTCAATTCACACAAAAACGAACTATAGAACAACACTATATGAAGCACCAAATAAATATGAAGTCAACATACTCATTTGCAAGTCATTACGAAGTCAATTATGAAGTTTTTAAGGAGTCAATAGAGAAAAATGCGAGTCAATGTAGAGTTATTTATGAAGTCAATATGCTTACCTACAAAGTCAATACAGAGTCAATCCAGAGTCAATGCAGAGTCAATGTAGAGTCAATGCAGAGTCAATACAAAGTCAATGCACAGTCATTGTAGAGTCATTTCGAAGTTTTCAAGTAATTGCGAAGTCTTTCAAGTCATTGCGAAGTCACTTCGAAGTCTTTCAAATCAATACAAAGTCTTTCAAAGTCTTTGAAGTCAATGCAAAGTCTTTCGAATCATCGTGGAGTCAATATTTATAAGTAAATATGTATATATAAGGTCATTGCTAGTATACAAATAAACTATATGATCATTTGTAGGTTGAAAACTCGTACGCAAATGATTTCTTAGAAGTAGAAGCTGTAGCAATTCAAGTAGAGATGACTATCCACTCTCTCTAATATCATTTTAGTCTCGAATATAATACATGACTATTTGTTTACTGTTTTATGATCTTAAAAACATGCTAGGAGTGTTATGATACTTTGTTGTATGAATGCCTGCCTAAAAAACTTTGACAGCATGTTGTGTGATTCTTATTATCCAATACTGTCTCAAGAATATGCCATTAATGTTGCTTGTTGAAAAGCATAATTCCATGTGACCTAATGCAAGATAATTTATCAACACATTTTATGTATACATGAGCTGTGATAATGATATTAATGTGCATGCTAATGGTCACTAACTGAATATGATTAAGAGTCTAACCATGTACTGAGCCAATGATACAAATACTATGGCAATAGTCTAATATCATCGTGGGTATTTTCCCACCGTAGGCGAGTGTCAATGCTACTGTGGCAGTAGTAAGATGGACTGATGATTGAATGATACTTCACTCCTAACTTTGTGTCATGATGAGGAATTGTCCTTTGGGGTTTTACTTCCAAGAGTTTGGACAGAGGGAAATACTGAGGAGATCCCTTTTGCTATTAATGTCAACCAAAATAATTGAAGTGTTTGAAGTGTCTAATGATTTATAAGTGTTTGCATGTTTTATATTTGTGACTTCAATAATGTTCGAGATGTGTTGTATATGATCCACTGGGCTCTTGAGCTCATCCCATTAATTCCTTTTTAAGGAAATCATGGAAGACACTTGTGTGCTAACAAGTGCAAGAAAATAATTTTGTCGTTCAACATACCTATCTGTTGATGAAGTATAGGTAGGAGCTTTTTTACCATTTTAGTTTGTAGGGCATGAGACCCACATTTGATGTATGTTTGATTTATTCATTTGAATTCAAGACATAGGCCAGTCTCTTATTGTTTATGGGATTAATTCATCATGATATTGTCAAGTTATTACAATCATCCATATGATCTGATCATGCATGTTGTTAATTGTTATGTTTTCACTCTCTGATACATATATGTTACTTTTGGGACGGTGTGTGAGAAGGAAAGTAACATCCTAGTGCCTGGACGGTGAGGCAGGAATAACTGCACATTATATTGTGATTATGTCTCCAATTGAGGGAGAAGTGCTCAGTCAGTAGCACAATGACTAGATTCTGGGGCGGGGATGTTACACACTAGTAGAGCTGATTGAGTTGAAAACTCAGCTAGACAAGCTCCGAGAAAAAGCATTCATCAGGCCAAGTAAATCGCCCTGGGGAGCTTTGGTACTGTTCGTGAAGAATAAAGATGGGTTCATGAGACTATGTGTTGACTATTGAAAACTAAACAAGTGACGATGAAAAACAAGTATCCCCTACCAAGGATTAATGAACTATTCGATCAATTGAGAAGAGCTACTCATTTCTCTGAGATTGATCTTAGGTCAGCATAGCCGAGAGTCATACATGGATTAGTTAAGAACTCGAGAGTCATACACAAGATGACTTTCAGGACATGTTATAAATACTTTGAGTTCACGATGATGCCCTTTGGTCTGACCAATGCACCAGCAGCATTCATGGATTTGATGAACCGAGTGTTTGGGCAGTACCTCGACTAGTTTGTAGTGGCATTCATAGATGATATCTTGATATACTCTGTGTCGAAAACTAAACACTTTGAATACTTGAGAATTGTGCTGGAGACCCTTAGAATAAATCAATTGTATGCAAAGTTCAGTAAGTGTGAATTTTGGATAAAGACGGTCAAGTTCCTTGGCCATATAGTATCAATAAAAGGCATCTCTGTAAACCCTAAGAAGATGGAAGTTTTCATAGACTGGAAGCAACCAAAGATAGTTATAGAGATCAAAAGTTTCTTAGGCCTAATTAGATATTACCAAAGATTCATCTGAGATTTCTCCAAGTTGGCCAAACCCATGACCAAATTGACCAGAAAGGGAGTAAAATTCAGTTGGGATGAGAAGTGTGAACAATCATTACAAGAATTGAAAAGTAGATTGACTACAACCCCCATCTTAGTCACTCCTACACATTGCATTGAGTATGTTCTATATATGGAAGCTTCACAGAATGGATTGGGTGCAATCTTGATGAAAGAATGTAAGGTTGTTGTAGATGCCTCAAGACAACTTAAGATACATGTGCAAAATTATCCAACCCATGACTTAGAGTTGGCTACCATTGTATTTGCCCTAACGATTTGGAGACATTACCTCTACGGCGAGAAGTTTGATCTATTTTCAGATCACAAGAGTT
>JAJIYU010011868.1:0-14973 GCA_030144865.1 Tinospora cordifolia
CCCCCCTTCCAGGAGCATGCTTCCTGTGACAAGGAACTTGTCCCCCCCCCCTCCCCCCCCTTTTTTATGCCCCCCCCCCCCCCCCCCCAATTTCTAGCTCTTCCCCATCAAATTTGTTTCTGCGCATCAACCAAGCTGCTTGGTTGCCATCATTATCATCCACTGACCTCCTGTACAACCACATAATTATTGTAGTTGCCATCACATTCCCATCAGGAAAAGGGCCAACATATAGTCAAATGGGCTCATGTTTGCAAAGACATTCAAAAAGGAGGTTTGGTTGTAGGAAACCTAAGACTAGGAACAAGGCACTGATGGGTAAATGGTTATGGAGGATGTATACTCAACAAGGGACGTTTTAGGCTCGCATCATAAAGAGTATACATAGGTTGGTTGCAAAAGGCAGAGAGGCAAGGGTAAATAATAGATGCAACAAAAGATCTCCATGTAAATCCATTGCAGTTCTTTGTCCTCTTTTAGAGATCAATTGAGATGGAAGTGGGCAAAGGTGAAGATGCTGAGTTTTGAGAAGACAAATGGTGTAGCATGGATAGTCTACAAGACATCTTCCCCACCCTATACAGACTTTATGATAAACACAAGGCGCCAATTTTAGAATTCTTGAGATGTACTAGAGAAGGAGAGAGGGAGAGCTAGGCGTGCGACCTTCATATAAACTGAAACATTGGGGATATTTGTGTACAGGAGGTCACAAAACTTACAAACATGCTACAAATTTTTTAGCAAAGGAAAAAGATAAACTTGTGTTGATTGGATATAAAGATCATGCCTTCACTGTATAATCATTCACCAGAAAGTTGGATAGTAGAAACAATGCATTGTATTTCCAATATGCAAACTTAGTATGGAAGACAATAGCCCCAAGAAAAGCCAAGATGTTGGCTTGGCTCATCCTTCGAGGCAAACTAAATAGTGTCAAGGTATTACAAAGGAGGTACGCTACACATTCTCTATAACCAACAATTTATTGTTTGCGTAGGGGGAACGAAGAGACAATGCAACACTTGTTTGGTAGTTGTAGAATTCTGAGGGGAATCTGGACATGGTGGCTATAGAAGTGTCCTACCATCACACCTATGCCGCTAGGTGATGATTTCATGGCGAAAATGATCAACTAAGGAGTATCGTTGGCTGTAGAAGGACAATAACATTTGCTATTTGCTTTAGTGTATAGGAGGAAAGAAACGATAGAGTGTTCAATGATACTTGTAGAAATGTTACTAGTATATGGGAGAGATCCATCATTTTTTTTAACATGGATCTCTACAATTAAATTATGTTAGGGGTATAGTTTTGGGGATTGGATTGATAGTTGGTACATTTTGCAATTCATGTAATACTGCCCAGATATGTCATCTGCCAGCTTTTCTTTCTTTTTTAATATAATATTCTCTAGTTTTCTTTTAAAATAAATAAATAAGTATTTTGCACCTTTATGAATTGATTTTGAAATAACATATATTTATAGTAAACATGATTAATTAGGAATTAACCTAATGAATATAGTTAGGTATGAACATATTGAATAATCTAAAAATTCTAAACAAATCATAATTTATTTAGAATTTGACCTAAACAAATCATAATTTGACCTGGAATAACCTTGGTCAACGAAGGTTGACCACAATCAAGAACTAATCAACTTTACGAGTAAGACACTTAAAACTAAAAAACTTCACAAAATTATTTTAGGGTCAAAATGATGGAATTTGACAACGAACTTCGTGTTGAAATGTTTGGGACGTCGATGATAGTAACAAAAATCTAAAATCTAAAAATTATGAAAATGCCATTATGGTGCACTGCATCAAAGCTATTGGGTCGCAAGACCTTGTGATTAGCTCCTTGGGCTTGTTCTCGGAATTGATATCAGGGCTATGAGCCCTTAACCCTTACATACTTAGAAAATAGCTAGAAGCACCTTCAAAATGCCACACAAAATAATGAACCAAGGTGTGAAAACCACAAGTGCAAAGATAGGTGGTTATTATAGAATAATAGTTGTTGTCAAACACAAGATGAACGAAAAAAATCCCTTGATTTGATCTCAAATTCTTAGAAAATCATGCAACTAAACGCTATTAGTGTCGTAGATCATTGGGACACGAACAAAACGAGTCTTGAAACACCCAAAATTGACATTGAAGGCCCCGAATCAAGACTGTGAACAAAGAATTGTTGTGTGCTTGAGGAGGGCATAGTGTAGCATGCTACATCACTGTGCAGGGTGCCGCACTAGTAATGCAACAAACTACATTGTGTTTCCTCGAATTCATATTTTGGAAAAAACCCTGATTTTTAATACAAGAGATGACCAAAACTTGGGGATTCGACAATGGATTCCAAAACACAACAAAGGCTCGAACGCACGTGCAAACATATTTACTTAGGATTAATTTGTGACATGAAATGAATTTGCTAAAAATTGATATTTTGTGCTTGTAGGTGAAAACATAGGAACACTAGTTGGAGGAGCATTTGAGGGTTTTAGTTACTGTTTATGGAGCATTGAAGTATGTTGTACATACGACATGTGTTATGAGTTGGCCATATGTGATTACTTAAAACGCTTGATTGCATGCTTCAATGATTGAATGCATGATTTGTCTAAAAATATGACATATTGTTTATGAATGATTTGAATGCAATGTGTGTGTATGATTGATAAAATTATGCTTGCCATTAGTTGTATGCCTACAAATATGCTGAAGGATATCTGTGATACGAATTTAATTTCATTCAATAACCAAACTACATTTTCAGAATAATCATGAATAAGCAAATTAAAGCTTTGAAATTTAGAAGATGGAGCATCCTGTTCATTGAAGAATATTCTCATACAAAATTATATCTAATTGAAATTGACGAAGAAATCGGGAGGTGGCTTCAATAGATTCTTGTGGAGGCAATTAAAGTGGCAAGAGATGGGAGGTTCAAGAAGATCCGGACAAGTACTAGGTTCAACTTGGTGGTTGAAACTTTCACTAACAAGAGGGATAGTTTTATGAGAATGGCGAAGATTGAGTAGGGGAAACAAAGAATGATATTTGCCTTAGAGGAAGGTAGAAATCAAAATTAGGAAGGACTGATGAAGGATTTGGACGACTATTTCCATTCAAGAAGGGACATAGACAGGAAAACTGGTGCAAGTGAAAGCAGTCGATGAGACGCAAATAGGATAGGTAATGTTAGGGAAGCAAGTTGAAGAGAAGCTTATGCTTGCAAGTCGAATTGGAACACAGTAAGAGGTCATTGGGTACCCATTGACAACACTAGGAGATTCATCTCGAAGAAACAATCCAAAAGTAAACCTAAAGAGAAGAGGAATTGGTTGGTTTTCTTGCAGTTCACAGATTAGGTGAGTTGGGTTGAAATGGAAAAGGAGATGTCGAAGCTACTGAAACTTGATTGTAGGTTAATACCTATTTGCGGCGATAGAGCCTTGTGCTAGTGTACCATGAAACGGTGTGGAATTTTTAAAAAAAGGGGAAAATGAAATCCGAATTGAATTATGAAGTTAGAGAAAGGGATGCAATGGTACTGCAAGTGTTTTGTTGTCGTCATGAGTGGATTGGAGTTGAAGGAATTCATGTAGAGAAGTGGACGAAGGACACGTTTGAGGAAATCACTGGTAAATGTGGTGGGAGATTGGAAATGGATATGCAATCTATTGGAGGCTCTACGTATGAAATGGCTTATATGATGGTGGTGGGGTGGGCTGATGGCTTTTTGCCGGAAGTAATGGAGATCTAGAAGGGAGGAGGGGTTTTTTCCATTAGACTCTTCAGCAAGGGAATGGATGTAGGATAGTGTAATACCCTAAAGAATAGAACTGCTACCCAAAAAAAAAAAAAGAAAGAGAGATGCATGACCTTGGTCCCCAAATCAGGATTGTGGTCCTACGTCATAATTTCATAAAAAATAGGTCTGCATGAGGACCATAGTCCTGGGTCAGGGTACTGCGGTCCTGCGAAAAAAATTTGTAGATTTTAGCAAATATATGGTATTGCGGTTCTAGTATACGGTCTTGTGATTAGGAACAATGCTGTGACCGCAATCTTGGGACCAACGACCACGGTATTACGGTTGAAAACCAGAAATGGAAGGTGGAGCACTAAGACTTGTTTATATAGAGATTCATGTGCGACACTAATCACTCCATTCCATTTTGTAGTTTGCTCAATGTGCTCTCAAAGAAAACCCTAGCCGCCATCGTGACATCGTTCTCGCCATCAACACTCTAGATCAATCCCAAGTAACCCCATCTCACTCTTACGGACTCACAAACACTAACGTGAGAGAAGCAACACCGGTGATGTTTCGATCTCGCTTAGGAAACCTAAAACTGTGCCAAAGCATGTTATCAGGTAAGAAACTATGCTAAGACACTTACATTGGTTCTATGTTATATTCTACTGCAAGTAGGATGGACTGTAATGGACTCTAAACATTGTTTCGCCCTCGACAATATAACATAAACCTAAAGTCGTTGGAAATCGTTCTGTGTGAGGTGAATGAAAAGAACGTCGAGTGAAGATAATGTATAAAGTTTGGCTGTCTGTTATATTTCATGTTTAGATGTTAAAAACTCAATGAATCACAGTAACACGCCAGTCTTGTTTCGAAACCAATGCTATCTATAACGGGTTAACACTCAGTAGAGTAATAATTGTTCCTTTTGGGCGTACCGTCTTAGATTTAGTATGTCAAACTGCATTCTATGCACAAAAAGAAACCATAAGCGATAAAAGACGCATGAAAGTGTAGTTTCTAGAAGAAATAGCTACAGTATCGCGGTAACACTTCACGTTACCACGGTAGTGCAATTGAGACCGTGAGAATAATAGGTGGAAATGAATGTACTCGATCTTTAAAATTATTTTAGTCTTGAATGTAAAACATGATTGGGTGATTAATGTTCTATGATCTTAGAAACATGCTAGGGATGTTATGATGCTTGATGCAATGATTTTTTGCCTACTTAGATCGTATGTTGCATGATTCTTGTTATTTCAATATTATATCGGTATGTGCCATATATGATTTTAATGCATGATGTGATTTATGTGGTTGTAGCATGATTAAGGATTCATTAGCATGGATTTATGCTTACATACATTGTGAAAGTTGAAATTAATGATGCATGCTAGTGGTTACTAATTGAAGATAATTAAGATCCTAACCATGTAACGGGACTATGATACAGATATTGTGACAGTAGTCTAATATCATCGTGGGCATTTCCCCCACCCTAGGCGGGTGTCTGTGCTACTGTGGTAGTAGTTGAGAAGGGACTGAGGATCGAGTGAGACCTCACTCCTTAGGTTGTGTTATGATAAGGAATTTGCCTTCGGGGTGTTGCTTCGAAGAGTTCGGACACAAGGGAATATCTAGGAGTTTTCTTTTGGTCTTAACGTTACCTGAACAACTAAAGCGTTTGAGACGCCTAATGATTTATAATTGTTTGCATGCTTTATGCTTTTGACTTTAATAATGTTTGAGATTTATTGTACATGATCCACTAGGCTCTTAAGCTCACCCTGCTAATCAATTTTTTCAGGTAATCACTGAAAATACTTGCTCACATGCAAGTGAATGGAGACCATCGGAGTAGTTTGATACAATCTACTGTTGAGATTGTATAGGAGTAGAAGTTTATCATTTGTTTACAGTTATAGGACTTGGGGCCTGTATTTAACTTATGTTTGGTCATTTTATTTATTGACTTTGGCCATGAGGCCAGGTATTGGTTATTAACTTATTTGAAGTCAGACCATGGGGTCAGGGTATTTTTATTTATTTTTGAGTTTAATCATATTGCTGTTAGTAGACATATCATCCCTATGCTTCAATTATGCATGATATTGTTGTTTATGTTTTCACACTCTGATATTTTATTGGGATGGTATGAGAAAGAAATAAAAGAATGTAAGTAAGGCCCCAGTTCCCAAATATGGTAAGCGGAAGTGACTGCACGTGTGACTTGGTTCTGCCTCGAGGCGAGAGACAAAAACGCCTAGTCAGCCGCGTAGGTGACATGATTTGGGGGTTGAGGCATTATAGGCAGAGTGGCAAGGATAGATGATGAAATCGAAATTGACAGATCGAGACGACAGGATATGAAGATAGTAGTGCACGATGATTCATGCAAAAGCAAGTCCCACCACATTGAGGCAGGAATTCATGCAAAAGCCATGAGATCTTTAAGCACTTGCAAAAAGGGGAAGGAGCAATACGCTTATAGTACATTCCAAGCATATTCAAGACGACAGAAATAAGTGGTAAAATTCCAACGAGTAGTGCACGATGATTCATTAGGTAAGATGAAGAATTGTGCTAGCAAGAGTGAAAGGTAGAAGTCACCAACTATATTAAGAGGAACTATAGAAGAGGATAATGGGGTTTTGGAGAAAGATGAGCTGGTCAAGTTGATTCCTCAAGCTACTGTAGCAATAATTAGGACGCCTAAAAGTAGCTAGACAGTGACGACGTGGATAGTGACGCAGACTCTCAAGGGGACAAAATGAAGTAGCAGCCCCATGTTGATGAAAGAGACGTTTTTAACGGAATGGGTAGTTTTAGTAGTCAACCTCAGTCTCCTACTATATCCCCTCTATTGTTCCCAATTCAATGGTGGGAGTGAATAGTTGGAATAGTCCAAGTTTGGGGGATTTTAAGAGGTCAATTGAGTCCCTAGGGAGAGATGAAGTGGAGGAAGGTTGAAGAAGATTAATAATATGCTATTGATCAAATTAGAGAGAGGGACGGAGAAGAAAGGGAAAAAAGCAGAGGTTTAGCGAATAGTAGCTAAAGCTTCTTGAGGTTTTGGAATATTTGTGGATGTGGGTCTAGAGATGAAAGAAGAATGATAAAACGGATTATTGGTATAACTAATTTTGATATCGTGATCCTCCAAGAAGTGAAGAAGAGCGAGGTGGGAAGGGATGTGATAGTGGCTCTATGGTAGTCAAGGTTCAATGATTGGGTACACATGCTAGCAGTTGTGACGACATGTGGCTTGTTAGTGGCATGGAAAACTAGAAGGTGCACAGTGATTGACGAGTTGATTGGGTGGTTTACTACATCGGTTAAAGTAAAGCAGTTGATGACATGGGTTTATGGTTCGTGTGGTAGAAAGGATCGTGATCTCTTTTGGAATGAGTTGGGGGCTTTGAGTGCCTTATGGGGAGATAGATGGTGTGTGGTGGGAGACTTTAATATGGTTCAGTATGTCTCAAAAAAAATGGGCATCTTACTCGAAGCATAAAGGATTTTGATTGTTTGATTAGAGTAGAGAGATGCACCTCCACGATCCTTCTCTTTCCAACGATACATTCACATGGTCTAACTTTCAAAAGGATCCATTTTGTTGTAGACTTGATAGGTTCTTATTTAGAGATGGATGGGTTGAATTATACCAATATTGCCGATAGGAAGGGGGAGGTTGTTTTGCGTCTGATCACTGGCCCATATCCCTTTGCACATCTAAACCTAGGTAGGGTCTAGGGCCAAAAATATTTGATGGGAGATTGGTTTTTTATCCGAATTTGAGAAAAAGATTAATGTTTGATGGAATTCATGTGCAACGGGGAGGTGGGAGGGGTATAAGTTTATGTAGAAATTACAAGATGTCAAGAAAGCATGCTATGAATGGGGAGTAGCATCTTTTGGGGAGGAGGAAAATAGGAGAAGATCGCTCGAAAGCAGTATTGGGGTTCTTGACCAGTTGGAGGGGGGTAGTCAGTGGGATGTGGAGAGGAGGGACAAATGACAAAGAAAAGGGAAACCATTGCAAACTAAACAAGTAGATGGAAAGGGGAGAATGGCTTAAGTCTCGTGTTAGGTGCATAGAGGAAGGGGATGCAAACTCTTAAGTTTTTTTTTCATCGAATCTCGAGTATTAGGAAATTTGCAAACACTATCGCCAAGATAGAAGGGGACAAGGGGGAAGCGATAGAGGACAAGGGATAAATAGAGACAAACATTTTAGGACACTTTTTTGAGGTTTTGGGAAGAAGTAGAGTTAGGTTTGGGGAGTTGAAGGGCTAAATTGGAGCCCAATTGGTTTGGAGGAAAGTAGGAGGCTAGAAGACACAAATTCTGAGGCGGAGGTGAGATCGGCAATTTTCGAATGTGAAAGTTTTAACGCCCCTAGGCTTGATGACTTTTCTAAGGTTTTCTAGCAGAAGTGTTGGGACATAATGAAAGAAGATATAATGTTAGGGATGAAGAAGTTTCATAGTTCGGAAGTGGTTAATAGGTGCACTAAGACTTTAGGACTTTAGTCTCACCACAAGTTTGTACAAAATCATCGCTAAGGCTTTGGCAAATAGGATTAAAGGGGTAATGGGTGGAACAATCTCGGAGAATTAGTTCTTCCTTCTTCAAAGGAAGACAAATCACGAATGCAGTCTTAATGGCAAATAAAAGCGGAAGATTATAGGGTGAGCAACATGGAAGGAGTATTGTTAAAAGTTGATTTTGAAAATGCTTATGATATGGTCGAATGAGATTTTCTTGATTTTTTTTGTTAGTAAAAATGGATTTGTGGGAAAATGGAGGGGTTGGATTCAAGGTTGCATGTAGTCTGTCTCCTACTCCATATTTATTAATGGACAGCCGAGAGGTAATATTAAAGCGGAAAGAGGATTAAGACAAGGAGATCCACTATCTCCAATTTGGTTCACATTAGTTGTAGATGTGTTGGGCTGAATGTTGGGCAAAGGCAGGGAAGTCAAAAGCTTGTTGGGTTTTGTGGTTGGGAAGGAGAGGGTGGAAGTAACACATCTGCAGTTTGCCCATGACACTATTCTACTTTTGGAAGGGGAGGGCGAAAACATAGAACATACTTTTGGAATAGTGCAGTGCTTTTGTTGCGCTTTTGGCTTTTGTTGGGATAGCTACATCAGAAGAATGGTTGAAAGGCGTTGCTTTGACAATTGTAACTAGGGAGAATGGTCTTTAAAGTATTTAGGGATGCCACTAAGAAGAAAGCTCGGGTCACAAGGTATTTGGGATCCTGTGGTGGCTAAGGTGGTAAACAGATTGGATGGTTGGACGCAAGCATTTCTTTCGAAAGGAGGTAGGCTTACATTAATCAAATCACCCTTAGATTCATTGCCTGCATTTTATTTGTCAATTTTTAGAATATCGAAGTGAGAAGCCAAGCGAATTGATAAACTGATGCGTGATTTCTTGTGGGGAGGGATGTAGGGAGGTTATGATATGTATTTAGTGGAGTGGAATCAAGTTCAGATTAGGAGGGATCTAGGAGGACTTGAGATTGACAATTTGCTTGCAAAGAATAAACATTAGCGGGGAAATGGCTTTGGTGGTTCTTGAGGGAGCAAGATCAAGTATGAGGGAGAGTAATTAGAAGCAGATAGCCTAAATGTCAATGGCAAAGATGCTGGCATCCAGAGGTATGCGACCTACATAAGTCCACGAACGTTCATCCATTTTCTTCATCATTTTTATGATCCCCTTATCAGATTGAGGTCAGGAAAAGGAGTGCAATTTCTTTTTTGGGAGGATGTGTGGTGGGGAAATGAGACCTTCTAAGATTTGTTTCCTAGATTGTATAGGCAATGAACAAGCCACAACTGCCCAATCTCCTTCTTCATAGACCACAACCCAGATTCTGCTCCTATTCATTGGGAGCTCCACTTGCATTCAATCGGTGGTTCGAGGTGTGAAGAAGAAGAGGTTGTACTATGGCATACTCCATGTTGGATTGGTGAGGAGCTTGGGGTAACGTCTTATAGTTGGGTTGGGGCTGTGTAGGAAAGGGAGGACAGAATTATTTGGATATAAGAGAGTTTATATGAATTCTCCTCTAAATCCTTGCTTTCCTCCTTGCTCGATTATCCTAAAGTTCACCCCTTCCCAGTATTAAGGGAGATTCGGAAGGCTCCTGTTCCATCCAAAGTGAAATTTCTTGCATGGGTAGTGGTTAAGGAGAAGATCAACATGGGGGACATGGTCTAAAAGAGGTTTTTGAGATATTTCTTGTCCCTATCATGCTGCTTTTTATGTAAACAAAGTGGGGAGTCTGTGGGTCACTTGTTTATGCGATGTCCTTATGCATCAAATGTTTGGAAAAGGTGGAGAACACATTTTCCTATCTTCTCGGAGCATATCGAGTAGGGGCCCCATTTCGTGATTGCTCATTTTGGGAGGTAGTTGACAAGAAGCGAAGGGCCCATTCGGCAGTGGTTTGTAATTTGTGGAAGGAGAGAAATGTAAGGATTTTCAAAGACAAATTCCTTTTTCCTAATGAGATATTGGAAGAATCTTAGTTTCTTGCTTCTTTTTAAATTAGTACTTGTCTTCTCCCTCTGGGATATTCCATGTCGGATTGGTTAGGAGGGTGGGGTAACATCTTATTGTTGGTTTGTGGGGGGTTTGTGTGTCTTGTGGGGGGCCATGTCATGCATGTAATTATATTATTTTATTAATGAAATAGTTGTTTCTCTTAAAAAAACTTAGGTTTGCCATGAAAAAGACTTTGATAGGGTGAATGCACATATCTTGAGAATCATTATGCATAATTATAGAATGCATGTGAACACGTTAAGTGTGAATAATTATACAATGAATGGATTGAATATGATCTTACAATGTTGATAATGCAAATAGTGGTGATTATGGATACCTTTGACCACGTGAAAAGAACATAAATTAAGATAATAACACTTTTTTGGGGATGACCAACTTTTGAGTGTCATTGTTATTCCATTGCGATGGTATAATGTCTTTTTGTAACAAAACCTCTCCCGTGAGGCTATAGTCCAGGGGTTGGAAGTTTTCGATAAATCATCTCCTATGTGGCCTTTGTTATTGTTAGTTTATATGAAATGATGAATTTTTTCATTCAAAAAAAGTTTTCAAAGGCAAAGGCAAACACATTTTTCCACATATTTTTGTTACAAAAGAAGATATCAATTTTTTAAAATTGAAATTAATCAAGTTTAAAGTAATAAAATCGTGGTTTAAAAAGCTTAGGAAAGGAGGGTGTTACAACAATGGTATCGGAGCCTTCAACTCTAGATCCATTAGGGTAGATTTTGGATTTCTCCGACATGTAGGATTATACATTGGATAAAGAAGGTATGAGAATACAAGTTAGTGGGTCAAAATATAAATTGTTCAGACATTGGTTAAAAACTAAAACTCTTTGGGCTTTGTTTGGTGGGAATCTTAGATCTAGAGGAGCCCACATTCATGGTCTCTTCTCATAGGAGATTTTGTAGAGATATGAGGATGTAGAGAAAGCTTGGACTCGGTTAACGACAGACCATGGTGAATGATTGAAGGCTTTAGAAGAGCTTATGTCTATATATTTGGTCATGTTAGACTTTCAAATGTGTGGGAGGTTTTAGTTGTCAGGACATTTGTAAGATTGTTTGGATATAGTAAGAATCATTTATGGATGCTCCAACCAACAAATGACTTTGGTACGAGACTTCAAAACCTCGAGAAAAGTGTAAAAGCTTGGGGTTCAATTATGTTCTAACCAACGAATGACTTTGGTATGAAACTCCAAAACCTCGTATTCATATGTGTGGGTATATCACATGTGATTATGCCTGGGGAAATCATGAAAAACCCGAACACCAATTCTCTAGTTACTCACTTAAATCAATAACTTTGAAATCTAAAACTTAGAGCCACTCTTGTACGATAATTGCTTGACATAAAAGGAAACTTATGACTTAATGAATAAAACTTGTAGATGACATCCAACAAGAGAGGTTGCAACAAGCCACATAGCCTGGGAAGTGAGTTTGGATATTTTCACTTCAAACCAAAGGAGTTTAAGGCACATTTTAAGATGATGTAGGCGCCCCAGGCGAAGAGGGGGATGGATCGATGACACCTCAAAAGTATGGAAGTCCACCAATAGAGTCAAAGAATGAAGAACTACTATGATGGATTGTGTCCTAAAACTCAAGGAGAAATGCCATCACCTGAAAAATGGGACTTTGATGTACTCAAAGGCCTAATTGAAGAGACAAGGAAGATCATATGAAAAATGATGGAGGCCAAGAAAGAAGAGGAAGTGGCAGACCCGGCCACTATGACGCTTAGGGAATCGGCCTAGGCGTAGGTGTTCATAGTGGAGGAAATAGAGGCAACACCAATGATTGAAAGTATATTTCCTTTATTTAATTGCATAGTTAAAGTATTGTTTGACTCTGGTGCTACTAGGTTATTCATGTTAGAGAACCTTTTAAGGGCTTTATAGTTGGTGACAAGCCCATTGGATCATGGCATAATATTTCTAATCAGTATCACAATCATATCCAAGGATGGTTGTATGTGTGACCTCAAGAAGCATGAGTAAACATTGATGGTCAACTTATGCGTTATGTCATGCCACAAATACGACACTATTTTTGGCATGGATTGGTTCATGTACTATTAGGCCCAACGAGATTACCCATTGCTCCCAATCCAATGAGTGACATCCTAATGGTGGGGGACTTTCAAGATGTCTTTCTTGATGGACTACTAGGTTTGCCTTCATTTAAGGAAGTTGAGTTCAAGCTTGATTTACTACCAAGAACGAAACGTAACATGACGACCTTAGGTTACCCAACCGCAACAGGGCCAAATTATAGAAAAGCCTTAAGGTGCAATAAGCACGAGCTGGTAAATGAATATTTAATAGTAATTAGGAGGTCAACCAAAGGTCGGGCATGCTACATCATCATTTCGTCATGTATATTCCAAAGATTACTAAATCATTAAATGAAAAAAAGATATCATTAGGTAAATGAGAAATTAAAAAACTTAAATAATCATGCAAAGTTTTAAATAAATAAAACTGAAAGGGATAGACCGTAGGCCATTACAAGATTCATGGATCATATAAAATAACAAAATAAACCGAAATAAATGATATTGAGTGCCATGGCCGACTCAGACTAGATTAAAAGACTCAATTAAGATTCAGTAGATGATCTGGACCTACCAGGAATTATATATTAAGAAATCCTATTTAAAGATGTATGCTCACCTCAAGAAAGTTTAAATTAATTTTGATGATCCACTTGAACCCTTGAGTAACAAAGAAACAAGAACCTAAAGTGTTGAAACAACATAATGTTTATCAATCTGTGATAAGTTTGTAAAAGTTCAATGAAGAACATAAGAAAAAACCTTTTTCAAAACTGAAAATTTATATAAAATACTAATTTTATTGATTTAATGCCCTTCCTCAAAGAAGAGCAAAAGCTAATTTATACAAATTATGGGTGTAACTCCTAGGAATATAAAAAGTCACAACAATAAATAGTAATTAACGTGTGCATTTAATCTTATGGGAATTGAAAACTCTGCACTAAGTGACACTTACTACATATTACAATTCCACTAGTAACTCCAAGACAATGCATTAATTCCAAAATAAAACACACTCATTGTATGGTTATTACACCTTGAAAACTGAAAAGTTTGACATAAACTAATAATAACACTTAGAAAATTAACTATTTTCAGGCAACATATAGTAATGACCAATGAACCAATTTTATCATCTTAAATCAATGAAATTATAACCTAAATAACTCATGCCACGATTGTATTTAAGTTAGAGCCCTTTATTTCCTATAGTTGTAACCATCTTACACTTGGATAACACTCATAACTCATTTTGATTTATTTAGACCCATATTAAAGTTTGGAAAACCATTAACACCTTGTGTGGCCCAAGTGTCTTGAACTAGTTTAGGTAATGTTTCTTTAAGTCTTTTAGTACGAGCCCTTGTAATCACTCTACTTAGAATATGCGAAGAATCATCTTAGGTCATATGATGAAGTACATGAACATCAATTAATTTCCTTGCTTCATCTTGGTCAACTTCGTGATCCTCATCATTCCCCCTCTCCTTGAAAGGATTCATTCTCAAATCATCGCCTACATCAAAAGGAGAAAGATCAAGAACATTGAATGTGGCATTAACGTTATACTCAACTGGAAGATTTGTTTTGTATGCATTGTCATTAATCCTCTTAAGAACTTGGAATGGACCATCCCCTTGAAGATGCAACTTAGACTTCCTTTTTGAGCTAGAAGTTGGTCCTTTCTCAGATGCACTCACACCTAGTCACCTAGTTCAAAAACAATTCGTCATCTCCCTTTGTTTGCCCTGAATGTATATTGTTCATTCTTCTTCTCAATTTGTTGCTTAACACGCTCATGAACCTTTTTAATTAGTTTAGCTTTTTTTCTATGTCCAAACTTGCCTTGGCATCAATAGGTAAAAGTATGAAATCCTAACGAGTCAGAGAACTAACACCATACGCTATTTCAAATGGAGAATATGTTGTAGAAGAATTCAAACTTCTATTATAGGCAAACTCAATGAAAGGTAATCATTTTTTCTAGTATTTCAAGTTCTTTCGAATGACGATTCTAAGTAGCTGAGTCAAGGTTCGACTGACGACCTTTGTTTTTCTGTTTGTGTGGTGACAATAAGCAGTAGAAAATAGTAATTTAATTTCAAGTTTTCCCACAAAACTTTTTAAAAGTAACTAAGAAATTTTACATCCCTATTTGAGACAATACTTTTGGATATACCATGAAGATGCTCAACTTCTTAAAAGAACAAGTCAACAATGTAAGTGGCACCATCTATTTTATGGCATGGAATGCAATTTTCCATTTTAGAAAATTGGTCAACCATTACAAATATTGAATCTCGACTTTTTTTGGAGCTTAGTAAACCCAAAATGAAGTCCATCGATAGGTCAACCTATGGCTTATGAGGTACAGGGAAGGGTGTGTTAAGCCTATTTAGTAAGACCTTTGATTTAGTGTTTTTACAAACATATTCCATGTAACACCCCAACCCCCGTATCATTAAGCATTGGACCATCCACCGTTTTTCTTGACAGTGGACTAAACCAAACGGCGGGTCGGGCCGGTGCTACTTTACAAGTGACACA
>JAJIYU010011869.1:0-14971 GCA_030144865.1 Tinospora cordifolia
TAGCTGATTTAATTTCTAGCTTTGCTTTTCTCAGCTCCAAGTATATATTATAAAAATTTACAAACAAGGCAGGTGAATGCCATGAGCAATAGATGTTGGAAGTACATAAAGTTTGAAAAAGAAGACAGAAACATGAGAAATTAAGTATCTTTGCAATTTCAAAAGCTATGGTGCATAAGTTTTTATAGTGCTTAATATGAACATCAGCTACTTATTAACAATTAAGCAAAATACTTAAATAGGTTCAGATAAGTGCTTGTATGTACCTATGAATCAATTTAATTCATGAATCATGATAGTTAAGTATCGATGATAATACACATTACTAATAATGGATTGATAAGTACAAAGAATTAATATAGAAAGTAAACAAAATGTACTTAAATACACCAAAAACCATAGTGATTGAGACTTAATGAAAAATATATATGAAGTATTTATCTATTGCCCAAGTGAAATGCAATAGAAGAAACAGTACGTTAGTCTCAAGTGGTTCTTTACGAAGTGGGTGTCTTGAGATCAATGACCAATTATCCAAGAGCTACTTTTGTCATCTCATTTCCCACCAATGCGGGGCAATCTATTAATGGTTGATGCTAATTATGACCAAACTATTCAAAAGCTACTTTTGCAACCTCATTTCCCACCAATGCGGGGCAACCTATGAAGTTGGTGCTAATTGCACCACCGAAGAATCCAGTACTAACTAGCTGACTCCCAAAGGTATAATAAATTATATATATATATATATATATGTGTGTGTATAGAGGCTCACATAATGTTGAACACATTAGATAAACTTATTCTTTTCTTTTGCTAGAGATGAGTTTCTACCATTTTTTTGTATTTATTCATAAATAATGCTTTAATATTTCAACTTTTCAAATCAAGATAGGGAATCACCATAGAGAGAAAGAGAAAGAGAGGTCCAAGCATCCAACGCCTGATACATATAATCAAGATGCTTATTAAGAAACATCTCTTCTTTGAAGTTCTCTTCATAGAATGTCGATTTCACATTTAGTTGATATAAAGTAGAAGGTCATGAGTTTTATGCTGCTAATGCAATCACCGTTTTAATTATATCTTGTCTTGCATCAAGGCAAAAACTTCTGTAGTACACTCACCAAATTCTTGCTTGGAAAGGCTTTTGCTATGAGAGGTGGCTCTTAATTATGTTGTTATTTTCTTTTCGTTGTCTTATAAAACTATTAACATCACTTGTAAGTTCTAGAGTCACGTAATCAGTTAGTAACCAATCTATATAATGATGTGCAACAATGTAATAAAGAGACAATGCAGAAAGTAAATGACACACAGATATTGATTACGCAGTTCAGTCAATGCTTACATCTGTGGGGCCTTGCCCAAATAAAGAATGCCACTATAAACAAACTTTACAACTATTGCAATTAGATTAACACGATGACCGTAACACTGATGCCGCACTTTACAATACTTACAACAGGTCTAACACCCAGCAGGAGTAATTGAAATAACAACTATTGCAACTGAACTAATACAATGACCACAACACTAATGCCACACTTTACAATATACACCACACCGTACAACTATTGCAACTGGACTAGTATGGTGACCGCAACACTGATGCCACACTTGGCTATACTTACAGTTGGTCCAATATTCTACAGTAGCACTCTATACACATGAAACACAATGAGCTCCTCTCATCTAGAAGAACGTCATTGAACTTTGCGAATATACACTCAGCCACCAAAGATAGTTACCACTGTTTTGCTAAAACAAGCTGCAGAGAGTACAACTTCTTTCTGTTCTCATGATCACTCAATATAACAAGAATTACAAATACAACTTTCAACACTCAACACAATGATTTTTACATGTATAAACAATGTTTTCTTTGTAGCTTCGAGTGATGATGAAAGCTTTGAACGCCTATGTATATAAAGGCTTTAGTGTAGAAACTTTCTTTGATAGATAGAAATTCTGGGTGACCTTCTAGGCAAATGTGAGATCTCCTGTGTCACGATATTGTGAGCACAATTGATGGACTGATAGATTTTCTGAAATTTGTTTCTTTTCAAGAGCAGCAACGTCTTTTTTCATCTTTCCTTTTTCATTGATTAGAAGCATACTATAATATCTTGAAGAGAATAATCGACCTGCGTATTTCTAAATGCATTGCATAAGGATTTTGAGACTTCATTTCAAAGATAACAAATATTGTAGGTTTTAAAAAAGAAATTGTTGATCCAAAAGAAATTTTTTTTTTTGCAATCAAAAAGTTTCTGTAAAACTGATTCTAAAAATAAGAATAATATTCTAGAAATAATTAATATTACAAAATCAAGAACTTGCATATAAATAATTGGAGAAACATTCTATATGGTTTAAAATCTGTTCCAATGATAGTTGAAGGATATACACAATTTTCATTTTTGCATAACCAGAATCTAATAACAATGGCTAACAATATTCAGTTTCTAAAAAGATCGAGCACGCAGTATTTATAGAAAAATACAATATTCTATTTTCTAAAATCAATAACAACAATATTTTAGATTTCAAAAGTAGTATGTAATATTTCAGTGTAATATAATACTTTTCACATTTAAATTGCAATAGCAACTCATGATATTTAGTTTAAAAAAATAATAATAATATTAGCAATATTCGGATTTCTAAAAGCATGAGAATTTTAAATTATTTCCAAAATATCTCTAACGCCAAAATGTCAATCCCGTGTTTATAGACATGTTTTCTGATAAGAACATTTTCAAAAAATACTAAGACCAGAAACTTGACACGAATAATTTTGAAAACATTCTAGCAGTATTTAACTACAATCTTTCAAAAAGGAAAATCTGTAATATATCATAACATAACATTTCAATTTTTAAAGAACAAAATTAGCAATATTCAGTTTCTAAAATCCAATAGCAGTAATATTCAGTTAAAAATTATTGGCAGTATTTTCAAAATATATGAATGTTGATTTAATATGACATATCAACACCAAACATGTCAACTTATATTTAAAAATTGTCACGTCACATATGATGCAACATTTTTCTAACTCTACTTATTTTCAAATCTTAATAAAAACAATAAGATAATCTTTTAAAACAAAATTTTTTTCATACTAGATGAGAATCCTACTTTAATAAAAGAGTCACTTTCCTATTCTCCTAATACCACAAGAAAAAAGCAACATGAAAATATTGAAGACAACAAGATAACCTCTTAGAAAATACTTTTTCATACAAGACGATAACCTTACTTTAATCTTATTTGGTTAACATATGATAATTACGAAACAGAACATCAAAGATAAAATAAATGTTAGGTACAATGTATGATAGTTGCAAAAAAAAAAAAATTAAAAAATTAAAAAAGTGAAGATTGAAGAAGAATAAAGAACAAAAGAAAAATAAATAAATATAAATATAAATAATATCTTTATGATCGTTCCAAGACAAGGCAAAATTGAATAGCCCTACAAAAATGAGTTATAACGGTGACTGTTCTTTATTTTTATTTTATACAATTACAGCAAAACAATATTTATTATTATGCTATTGTTTTTTTTACTTGCCAAACAACCATCAAGGAATCTTTTAAAAATTACTTTTTCATATTTAGATGAGTAAACAACTTGAGAATCTATTGGCAATGAGCCTTTTAGTTTTCTTTGGTACGGAATTCTTTAATTAGAAGGATAAATTATAAAGGTCTTTCCTCCTTTAAAATCATCTATTTATCTATACTTCCGGACCAGCTTCATACCGGAGCAAGCCATGGAGGTCAGCACTCTTCGCTTGTCTTTTCTTCTTCTCTCGGCTTTGCTTCTCCTCTTACTCGCTCGCTCATGGCTTCCCTTCTACGGAAACGACGCGGACAACTTCCTCGACTGCTCCAATTACTCCCCTTGGTGCACCTCCAAGAACCGGTTCCAAGCTCGCTCTAATCACCTTCTCCGGCAAAAATCCGAAACCGCCAGATCAATTAATCACGAAACCCGGATCCCTCTTCACCCTCTCGACCCTCTTACCATCCAAGAAATCAACAAAGGGCGATCCATCCTCTTTTCCCACCAACCCTTCTCTTCTTCTTCTTCTTCTTCTTCTTCCCAAAACATCCATACTCTAATTCTCCAAGAACCAGATAAGAAACTGGTCCTGAAATGGTGCAAAGGTGACCCGCTTCCCCCTAGACAAGCTTCAGCCATTGTTCTGCTTAACGGGGAATCACATCTCGTAACAATTGATCTAGATACAAGCAAGATCGTGAAACATGATATAGTTCCTTCTTCTTCTGGGTATCCAATGATGACCATAGACGATATGACATCAGCAACAACGTTACCTCTATCAGACCTGAATTTCACCCGGGCTATAGCCAGCCGAGGCATCGACTTAGCCGACGTCGCTTGCCTTCCGATCACTGGCGGTTGGTTCGGGAAGAAAGAAGAGAACCAGAGAGTGATCAGGGTGCAGTGTTACTCTCTTAAAGGAACCGCGAATTTCTACATGCGACCCATCGAAGGTCTCACCGCAACTTTCGACATGGATCGTAAACAAGTCGTGGAAATCGCCGACAACAATCGAGATTTCCCAGTTCCCAGCTCGAAGAACACCGATTACCGGTACGGTAAGACTAACATGCCGGTGCACTTGAAGCTCTTGAAGCCGATATCGTTGGAACAACCCAAAGGACCAAGCTTCACCGTGGAAGATGGGCATACAGTGAAATGGGCCAACTGGGAGTTCCATCTAAAACCCGATCCGAGAGCGGGAGCAATTTTGTCTCAGGTCAAGGTACTTGACCCGGATAGTGGAAACTTGAGGAATGTGTTGTTCAAAGGCATGACGTCGGAACTGTTTGTGCCGTACATGGACCCGACTGATGCTTGGTACTTCAAGACCTACATGGATGCTGGTGAATACGGGTTCGGGTTACAGGCCATGCCGCTTGACCCGCTGAATGATTGCCCGAGGAACGCGTATTATATGGACGGCGTGTTTGCGGCCTCAGATGGAAAACCGTTTGTACGGTCGAGTATGATTTGTGTGTTCGAGAGTTACGCTGGTGAAATTGGGTGGAGGCATAGCGAGAGTCCGATCACTGGAATGGGCGTAAGTAGATAGATCAGATGGCTAAGATTTATTTTTATTTTATTGAGTTTTGTTAATGAAGATATGTATACATGAATTTGGCAGATTCGGGAGGTAAGGCCGAAGGTGAAATTGATCGTGAGAATGGCAGCTTCTGTGGCCAACTATGATTACATCGTGGATTGGGAGTTCCAAACAGATGGGCTCATTCGTATCAAGGTTCGTTACTCATTAATTAATTAATCCAACATTTATCATCCTTTACTTACATATCAGTATTATGAAGTTTTGATGAATAAATATAATTATTAATATTCATAATATTAATAATTATAACTACTTAATTTTATATTTTCTTTCAATGGGTAAAAGACACCTTGCTTATATTTATTCTATTGAAATAAAACTTTTTTTTACGTAATTAGCAACTTCTTGCACGACTCTTACAGGTTTCTAAATAAAACTTTTTTTACGTAATTCGCAACTTCTTGCACGACTCTTACACGTTTCCAGCTAAATAGCGGCTATAATTTTCTTCGTGTTTCTTTTTTTTTTTTTTTTTTTCTTCGGACCGAGTCGTGGGATTCCTTCTTTGTTTCAATTTCTTGTCAGGATGTAATAAACTTGACAATTGTTACGCCAGAAAACTCTGTTGAGAACGGAATCTCTTTAACAAGTCACCTCGTGATAGCGATGCTCTTGTCGCATTCCTGGGGCAGACCTTTTCTTTGCCATCTACTGCGCATGGCAAAAGAATCTTGGATATTAATCTCAATTGATAAATATCTAAAATTTACTCTGCATAGGATAAAATTAGAATAAGACAAAAAAAGTGTTTAAAATTAAAGTTATCCAAAATGGGGAAATGGGGAAATAACTTAAACTCGCCATTTTTTTATATGATTAAAGTTATTTCACTTAAAAACAATTTTTATTTTTTATTTTTTCAAAATATTTATGAAATATATACTCCTAATAATTAATTTAATAATTTTTTATAAAAATATTTGGCCTCAGCATTTTTATTATTCTCAACAGTTGTTTCCTAAGTTATGATACTATTGTTGATAACGAAGGAACTACGGCTTATTTGCTGGCAGGTTGGTCTGAGTGGAATTCTGATGGTCAAGGGCAGTCCTTACGAGCACTTGAACCAAGTTCCAGAGAACGAAGAGCTCTACGGCTCGCTCTTGTCTGAGAACGTCATCGGCGTAGTCCACGATCACTATGTTAGTTTTTATCTTGACATGGACGTGGATGGCGCTGACAACTCCTTCGTTAAAGTCAACCTCGTGAAGCAAAAAGCATCCGGAATAGAAACTCCGAGAAGAAGCTACCTCAAAACTCAACGCCAAGTTGCCAAAACTGAGAAAGATGCTCAGATTAAGTTCAAGATGTATGAGCCAGCAGAATACCATGTCATCAATCCTTCCAAGCATACTAGAGTTGGGAACCCTGTGGGTTATAAAGTTGTTCCCAGAGCCACTGCTGCTAGCTTGCTGGATCACGACGACCCACCTCAACTCAGAGGAGCATTCACCAATAATCAGGTAATTAATGCTAGTGTTGCTCTCACCAAAGACTTAAGATTTTGTACAAATTAATTGATCCAATATATGATTTATCAGATTTATGTCACTCCATATAATGCGAGCGAGCAATGGGCGGGCGGACTGTTTGTTTACCAGAGCCATGGAGATGACACTCTTGATGTGTGGTCTAACAAGTAAGAAAGAAGACTATTACCGTCTGAACAATGATAGACTTCGCTGTTACTGCATTGCTCCGTTGGTTTGGATTAACGTGTTGTGTTTGATTGATTTCCAGGGACCGGGACATTGAGAATAAAGACATTGTGCTGTGGTACACATTAGGATTTCATCATGTGCCATGCCAGGAAGATTTCCCCATCATGCCTGTTGTGTCATCAAGCTTTGATCTAAAACCAGTTAATTTCTTTGAGAGAAATCCCATTCTTTCCATGCCACCCAATTTCGAGCATGATCTCCCAGTTTGCAAAGCTGAAGCTGAATCTTGATAGATGCACTTTTAATTTCAACATACGTGAATGTAACTGTACTGGCTAGCCAGTGTTCATTACGAAGATCCTGTTTTAGTTGGATTCTGTACAAAGGGGAAAAAAATGTTTGGCAAATTTCAATGAAAAATGCTAAATAATGGTCTCAGCCAGAAGAAATGAAGTAATGGAGAGTTGATTCATATTACAAAATTTTGCAACAGTGAATTTCATTGGCATAGTAGTGGAAAGTTGATTCATATTATACACATGAGTATGTGAGTGTAACTGATTTTCTAGCTTCTAACTTTTCTCACCTCGAAGGTATTTTAAGACTCCATAAACAACAGTTCCAGCCACAAACAAGAAGACAGTTGGGGTGAAGGATGGATACAAGTACTTAACAAAGATTTTATCCCATTCTTCTGGCAAGAAACCTGTAGAAAGTAGAAGAAATGTACTCAAACCATTAATAAATATACAAAAAACCATGATGATTCATACAAAATGAAAAATATGAAGTACTTATCTATTGCCCAAGTAAGTTATTGAAAATGCAATAAAGAAGAAATGATACATCATTGTCAATTGGTTCTTTATGAAGTGGGTATCATGAGATCTCTGGTGAATTATTGACATGCTACTTTTGCCACCTTATATCCCACCAACGAGGGCAGCCTATGAAGTTGATGCTAATTGCACCAGTGAAGAATCCACTACTAGCAACTCCCAATCGTAAGACTACATACATAATTTAAACACATCAGATAAACTGGTCCCTTTCTTTTCCTAAAGAGTCCGAACAATTTTGGGAAGCTAAGAGTGATTGCTTGTCATCAAGAAAAAAATGTTGTCTACTTAATGATGGATGCATCTAGGCTCTAGAAAAAAAAAAAAAAAAAAAAAAAAGAGAGAGAGAGAGAGAGAGAGAGAGAGAGAGAGAGAGAGAGAGAGAGAGAGAGAGAGAGAAAGAAAACAAGTAAAAGAACCAGGAACACTAGAGCAGGACTTTTTTTTGTATTTAAAAGTCATGAAACATACAAGCGAGTCTTGAAATTTGAACTCTATATCAACAGCAGCAATAGTGGGAAAAACCCGCTATAAGTAAAGACTGCAGAACATTGTATTATTTCATCTTTTTAAATCAAGATTGGGAATATGCAGAAAAAAAAAAAAAGAGTAGAATATTGCCCCTGAACTAACTGGCAACCACAATAACCTAAGCTGGAATTGTAATTATGTCCTAAATAGGTGGCTAACTGGTATTTAAGAGTTAAAAACTATACTACGTATGTAATAAGCCCAAATATTCTAAACGCAAAAATGAAATTAAAATTTCAAAAGAGTCTCGCATCTGACTAGGCCTGAACTTGTTTTACAAGTAGAAGTGAATGATTTATTGTAAAACATAATCACTTAAATTGCTGCACCTGAAGGAATACAAGAGTGCTTGACTAAAATGTAACTCCACTTTCATCAACTTATGCATAACTGAGTATCAAGAATTTTAACCTTTAATTAAGTAAAGAAGAAGATGGACTGTTTCATTCCTATTTTCTGAGTGAGCAGTAACTAAAATGAGAGCAATAGTGTTACTGATGAACTAAATCTCAGAGCTAGCAATCTATGTTTTTTGAATCATAAACTCCAAAAGATCAGAAAAAGGGATATCAGTTTTATGAATAAAACGAGGTTGGAAACAGGTAGTCTTCAAAAAGAAATATGGCAAAGTGCCACTGATGCAGCACATATTATTGAATTAGATTGTAATTTTATCTCTTTCTTTAATTAAACCCTGAATTATGTAACAAATTATGGGATCTATTAAAGAAAGAAATAATTTGAAACCTTAAATTAAATTAAAATCTAAATCATTAAGGAGTAGTGCATCAAGCAACACTGGAACACTTCAGCTTCAAAGAGTCCAGCTAACACAATTAAAAGGTCTTTGGGTGTTTGACATGATGCATTTGGCTTAGAGACATCTTTACATGCAAGTGCCAAGAAAAAGAGGAAGAGAAAATCATGGAAAAGCATAGTGCGCAATTTTGGGAATAAAAATGTCATTCAAAAACTTCTGTTTTAGTCAAAAATAATATCCCATTTTAGGCAAATGCAAAGAGAAATTTCATATATAAGGTTTATATGGACTAAGGATCTGTCCTCCGTCTGATCCGAGCGTTCCTATCTCTTCTTTTACATGGGTCATCACAGAATCGTATTACATTTTAAAAGCGGATACCAATAACAGGTCACTTATGATAGACAGGCTATATAAATAAAAGGTGGTTCCAGAAAAGAAGTTAACAAAAGATAGTACTGATTGATGAAATTGCATTTTGGGTAAATACTAAACTTGAGATTTATAGAGAGACTTAAAAGGATCATGATAAGTACGATTAAGATAGAAAATAATAAATGTAATTTTAGTGGAACTAGAAATACAAATGAAGGTATGGCAAAAATTGGAAGTGAGAGGTGTCAAAGAACGGAGATTTTAAGCATTTGGGATCTGTAATAGATAAAGGAGAAATAGGAGGGAATGTGAACCATAGAATTAAAGCAAGAGTATTAAAAGATAGTCATAATTCATTGAAATTAATGCAAAAATTTTATAAGTTGCTATTATGCCTGCCTTGGTATATGGTACAGAATCATGGGCAACTGAAAAGCTAAGTGTAATGGAAATGTGAATGCTAAGATGTATATCGGTAAAACATTAAATGATAAAACTAGAAAGAAGCACATTCAAGGGCGTAAAGTAGCATTAGTTGGATATAAAACAACAGAGATTTAACTAAGATAGATTCCACGCATACAATATAGGTCTTTAGATAAACCATTTAGCAAGAATAACCTATTATCACTACATGGCAACGAATAGAGGTAGAGATAGATTTGAAATAACATGAGAAAATATACTTAAAAAAAAAAAAAGATTTAATTTCTTGTAATTTGACTTAGCCTTCAATATAGCGAACTAGAAGAAGCGAATCCATGTTGGTGATCCCATATTGTTGGAGAAAAGCTTACTTGGGTTACCTATAGGATCAAATTTGTTACCATAGTGGACCTTATGATTGCTAAAAGCATGTGTGATTGCTTATTTTGCAACTAATTGGAAGAAATATACATTATTGGCACATCTTATTTGCTTTGAAACTACTAACTTCTCTAGTCAGGTGAACATAAACCTCAACTAGTATTGATATTGTCTTCAACCTAGCCATCTTTAGGCCTAAGTGTGGAATTTTATTTCAGAAGGCCTCAATTCTTACTGTTGTATGCATTTATGTCGTTACCATGCACAATTATCATATCTTTTATAACATGTTGGATGGTTAAAAACTTATCAAATTATGGAGCAAGCATAAAATTTGTTTCTCACTTGCTTGTAACTTCTCTTATAGATACACTATTGTTTCTGTTTCTCACTTTCTCTTACAAGTAAATGCTTCATTAATGTAAGTTTACGCCAGTAGAGTAGCCTAGTTATGCCTGTTTATACATTTTGGCCATTCCAAATACTAATAATATCTTCTACCATCTCATAAATCATGACCCTGGTAGCTAGTACTAATGCCAACAAAATAATAATCTAAGCATTTCAGTGAATGTAGAAACTTTATTAGCATTCTATGGTTTGAACTCCAAACACATGCTGAACAGGTAAAATATCCCACAAGTAATTTCCTACCAAAAAAATCTCTAGTATCCAAAACCAAATGATCAAAATTCACAAGGGCACGTAACAAGTTGTTTTATATATGTGTCTCGGACTCTTGTGGGCTCAAGAGGTGTTTTTATCTTTTATGAGTTTCTTTTTAACTTGTATCCTGATATATATAGATTTCCTATTTGTTTCAGACTTTAAGTTAGAATAGGAAATTGAATTAGAAGCTCTCCAATTCTGAATAGGATACTACGTAGAAGGCTCTATATAAATGGGTAGAGAGCTGGAAATTTATAAAAGAGAAGAGAAGACATTGAGTAGTGTAAATATATATAGATTTCTTCATCTCTCGTGGAGTAGTTGAATTTTCACCGAAGCACGTAAATCTGCCTACGTTCTTTTTCTTGCATTATTTGCATCTTTGTGTGTGTATTCCGTTGCTTAAATCTCTACAAATTGGTATCAGAGCAAAGGTTGGATTCATCATTGTAAAATATATATTGGTGGTTGTGAGTTGAAGAGAGGAGAAGATTTTCAACTTTTGCATTGCCTTCAATTTGCTGCAGGAAAGAAAAAAAAAATTTCTACTTCTCTGTCACGTAAATTGGTTAGAAAGAGGGAAAAAAAAGAAGATTTCTTTTGTTGGTATTTGTGAGTTGAAAAGTTAAAAGAAAGACTTTTTTTTAGGTCTCTTGATTTCCATGAAAGAAGAATTTTTTTTTTCTTGTTTTTTCTGTTCATGTGACAGTGGCAACGTTAAATATATGTTAAAATACAATGTATACATTTCTTGCGATATTGTAGTCGTTCAAAATCAGATTTCAGTTCCGTTTTTTGTAGTGGGTTCGTAGTGACGAGATCTATCCAGTGACCAGATTTGATTGTCAATATGGCCGCAAAATTAAAGGTGGAGAAATTCAATGGAAAGAATGACTTTAATTTTTGGCGGATAAGGATGCGAGCTCTTTTGGTGCAAGAAGGGCTAAAGAAGGCACTAAAGGGAGGAGATGCATTGCCAACAAGGTTGACAGATAAAGAAAAAGATGAAATCATGAAACAAGCATTCACTGTTATTCTCTCATGCTTAGGTAATGAAGTAATGAGAGAGATTAAACAGGAGACTTCAACTGTAGGTTTGTGGTTGAAATTAGAGAGTTTGTACATGACAAAATCTCTAACAAACCGATTATATTTGAAAAAATAGTTACACATGCTGAAGATGAAGGAAGGTGCATCCGTAAGAGAATATCATGATGAGTTCAAGAAGATTCTTACATCTTTGAAGAATGTTGGATATAAAATCAATGATGAGGACCAAGCAATGTATTTACTGTGTTCGTTGCCAAATTTCCATGAGCACTTTGTGGATAATTTGATCTCAGTAGAGACATTTTATTTTTGTAGGATTTCAAAACAACATTAAACTCTAAAGAGTTGAAAAAGTTGGTTACTAAAGTGAAAAGTGAAGGCTCAAGCGAAGGTTTGTTGGCTAGAGGCTGATCTGAACATAGAAGGTTCAAAGGTCATGGAGGCAAATCTAGATCAAAATTAAAGGAGAGAAAATTAAAGTGCTTTGAATGTCACAAAGAATGACAGTTTAAGAAAGATCGTCCAAACCACAAGGGTAAAGGAAAAACAAAGGGCAGAGAATTCTAGTGATTCCGCAATTATAGAGGATGATAGTGCTAATATCCTTTCAGTCACAGTGGGATGCTCAGATAATGAGTGGATCATTGACTCAGACTGTTCTAATCATATGTGTCCCAATAGGGAGTGGTTTGCTTCTTATCAGAGTGTGAGTAGTGGTACTGTAATTATGGGGAACGATATGGCCTGTAAGGCAGTAGGAATAGGAATAGTGAAGATCAAAATGCATGATGGTGTTGTGAGGACATTGACAAATGTTAGACATGTTCCTAACTTATAGAAGAATCTTATTTCTGTGGTACTTTAAACTCACTTGATTGTAAGATTACAGCCAAAGGTGGAGCTCTAAAGGTAATTCGAGGTGTACTTGTGGTCATAAAGGGCAAGAAAGTGGGTAACTTGTATGTATTATCAAGTCATACAATTATCGGCAGTACGACAATGTCTATGCATAGCGGTTCAACAGATACACAGTTGTGGCATATGCGATTAGGGCAGATGAGTCAGAAAGGACTATTTTGCTCGTGAGATTATCGAGGAAGGTGAGATTTCTTTACAGAAGATCAATACCAATAATAATCCTGCAAATATGCTGACAAAGACAGTCCCAATGGTCAAGTTTGAGCATTGCTTAAACTTGATCAATATCCTACAATGATAAGCGCCTCGAGGTAGGAAATGTTGAAGATCAGCTAGTGGCTTGCAGTGGTCCTCGCCAAGGTGAAGATTGTTATATATATGTGTCTCGGACTCTTGTGGGCTCAAGAGGTGTTTTTATTTTTTATGAGTTTCTTTGTGAATTGTATCCCGATATGTATAAGTTCCCTATTTGTTTCGGACTTCTAGTTAGAAAAAGAAATTGAATTAGAAGCTCTCTAATTCTAAATAGGATACTAAGTGGAAGGCACTATATAAAGGAGTAAAGAGCTAAAAATTCATAGACGAGAAGAGAAGACAATGAGTGGTGTAAATTTTCTCCCTAAATTAGTAGATTTCTTTATCTCCCGTGGAGTAAGTGAATTTTCACCACGTAAATCTGTTTGTTCTTTTTCCTGCATTATTTGCATCTTTGTATGTATATTCCGCTACTTAATGTTGGATAATAATAACTTCCCACTCTAAACTTGATTTATTTTTGCTAAACTTTATTGATTACATAATAGACTCATGGGGTCTATTTATAGACTCTATTATTTGGTAATCTCAATAACAGATCTTATCTAAATAGATCTTATCATCATCTAGACTCTTTTAAAAAAAATTCACTATCTCCTATTTTTTTAAAACCACCGTCACTCCCTTCCTTTTGTTTATAAATATTCTACAACTCACTTTTTATATTATCAAGGCTAACAATAATATAAAAGACAAGATTGAATCATTGAATCATTCAATGAACCAGGGAGCTAATTTGTAAACCAACTAGATGATGATAAGATCGCAGCAACATATTCAGCTTCACATGTAGATAATGCAACAATAGACTGCTTCTTGGAAGACCACGAGAATGCAGTAGAACCATAATAAAATGCATATTCAGATGTACTCTTTCGATCATCATGATCACCACCCCAGTCACTATCAGAATATCCAAAAATAGTAGAATCCCCAGTGTTAGAGTAGAACAAACCGTGATCAAATGTACCTTTAATATAACGTAGGATACGTTTAGTGACACCAAGATGGGATTGATTGGGCGATTCCATGAATCAACTAATCAATCCAACTCCATATAAGATATTTGGCCGTGTGCAAATCAAGTAACGCAAGCTCCCAACAATTTGTTTGAAATATGTTGGATCAACTGGAGTGTCATTAGATTTCTTTGATAACCTGGTACCAACTTCAACAGGCGTGGAAGAAGGATTGCAATCAGACATTAAACTTTAGATTTATCATTACCTCGATTAGGACCACCGCGTCCACCACCAGTGCCATGACCGCTATTTGAATGCTCGCGACCTCGATTTTGGTGATGTTGTTGCCCTCTGCCACGTCCTCGACCACGGCCCCTGTGGTTTGATCGACCATTACGTTGAGAATTGTTGAACCTGAAATTCACTGAGTGTTTATCTTTATGAGAAGAAGCTTCAGTCTTCAAGGCCTTTTCTATGGGCTTTTCTATACTCTTTTCTTTCATCCGCTGCTCATGAGCCTGTAAGGAACCAGTCAACTCATCAACTGTTAGGATAGACAGATCTCTAGATTCTTCAATAGCAACAGCGATATGCTCGAACTTCATAATAAGGGAACGAAGTATCTTTTCAACTACTGTCACTTCTTCGACCCTTTCGTCATAACTTTTCATCTGATTAACCAAGACCTGTACTCGGTTAATATAAGTCTCAATAGACTCTGCATCTTCCATTTGAAGCAGCTCGAACTGACGTCTCAGACTCTGAAGACGTACTTTTCTGGCTTTGTCTGCACCTTTGTAGGATTTCTCTAAGGTATCTCATGCTTCTTTTGCTGTAGCAGCCCTCTGTACCTTTTCAAAAGCAACATCATCGAGGGTTTGAAGGATAAAATATAATG
>JAJIYU010011870.1:0-14987 GCA_030144865.1 Tinospora cordifolia
ATATATATATATATGTATGTATGTATGTATATTTTAAATTATGAAATATATCATTTTGTACTTGTTTTTAATTAAATTTCTAGAATTCTAATTTTTCCGAATTTGTTTCTATTAATAATCTAATAAGTATAATTTTTCACTATTTTCGCTCCATTTTATCAATTAGATCATTTTTTACCTAAAAATGTTATTATTTATTTATTAATCAAATAATTTTCTAAAAATTATTTTAGTTATTTTTTGTGAATTTTAACCCTCCAAATTAATTTGGGTGATTGTTCTCTATTTATGTTTCCTAACCACTATTTCTATTGTTTTAAACCACATTATTTTATAAGATAAAATAGGATGGGAATGATATAGTGTGAATTTGGAAAAGTTAACATAGTTTAAATTGATATAAAGGATGGTGTGCCTGATACGTGAGGGTGGTTACCCACATATATCATGAATTAGATAAGTTGGAGTACGTACCAACCAACTCAATACAATCACTAACAAGTAAATCGTCAGTTTATGAGGCATATAATTGTAACTAATGATATGTACGGTGGAACACTAGTTTTTTTTTTGTTTTTTGTTTTTTTTTTTTTTTTTGATACAATTTGAGGGGAAATCTAGAGAGTAGAAGGTAGGATGGTTGTCATACCACCCATATGTGTCATCAATGATAAATTATTGGTTTGTTGAGAAGAAAAAAATACGAGGTGTTGTCATAAGTCTTCCCAACTAGAACTAAATGATCAACACAAAAAGGAAAGGGAAAGAGAAGGATAAAGAAATGCTCATTGCAAGCTTCTAGCAATTTTGCTCTCCAGCAGTTGTATTGTGCTCTCGCTCCAAGTCGAGAAAGGGTTGACAGGTGTGGCAGATGACAGGGTGACAAAGAGTTGAATATATAGTGCAGCTAGGGTTGGAAATGGTTTTCTAGGGTTAAGGAAATGGTGCGGGAAGGAATATTTATATATTAGGAATGTTTGTCCATGATGGGTTGGTGCTGTCTTTGAGATGCTATTGGGATTTTGAAATGGTTTTATAGGGTTAAGGAAGTGCTGTGCTAAAAGAAAATTTATATAATAAAAATTATTGTATGTGATGATGGGTAAGGAAATGGTGTGGGAAGGAATATTTATATATTAGGAATGTTTGTTGATGGATTGGTGCTCTCTTTGAGATGCTATTGGGATTTTGAAATTTGTGATTAGTCTTTTTGGATATTACGCACAAGGCATGCCCATATTAATATATACAAGGAAATTATCTTACAACATGCATTGGTTTGAATACTTGATTTAGGAGCTATAAAAACGTATCCCATATTTATGGTAATATACTCTTGTAGGGGGAACTAAAAATTAATGTAGAATTTCTGTACATATACACTTGTGTCAACTCTATACATTTTTTTTTTGTTTTCCGTAAGATTGTAATTATTATTATTATTATTATTGTTGTTGTTGTTATTGTTGTTGTTGTTGTTTTTGTTATTATTATTATTATTACGGTCTCAAATATTGTGTATAATTTTACCCTTAAACAAACGCAATCATACTCATTAATATTTTTAATTAATTGATCCACTTTATCTTCATCCTTTTAAAAAGAACAATTTAAGATGACAAAGATTAATAATCAATAAAGATGCTAAAATTTTGGGGTATTACATTCTACCCCCGTTAAATAAAATTTCATCCTTGAAATTTAAAATGGTTACTTACTTGTATGATGCTTTTCAGTAAGACATTTCTAGTGAAAAGGTCCTTGATTCTGAGACTCTATACCTTATGATCTAGTATCCTAATCGTGGGTTCCTCGTAAGTTGCATTATCTTGGATATCAATTTCTTCCCAGTGTATAATGTGAGACGAATCTAGTTCATGTTTCCACAACATCAATACATGGAATATGTTGTGGATCAAAGACATTCCATTTGGCAGATCTAGCTTGTAGATGCATTCACTGACCTGTCTAAGTATCTTGAACGCACCGATGAACCTTAATGATAGTTTTCCTTTGATCTCAAAACGTTTAATCCCTTTTTGAGGGCTAATCCTCAAGAATACTACACACCCTCTTGGAACTCTAGGGGCCTTCTCCTCTTATCCGCATAGCTTTTTTGTCTGCTTGGAACCTTGGTTAACATCTTCTGGACCTGTTTCACCTGTTTATTCATCTCTTGTACTAGGTTTGCCCTATAAGTACATGATTCTCAAAGTCCACCCAGCATGATGGAGATATATAGGGTTTGCCATAGAGAGCTTAATATGGGCCAATCGGCATATTCACCTGATAACTGTTATTGTAGGCAAACTTTACCAAGTGTAAATATTTGCTCCAACTGCCCTTGAAATCAAGGACACACGCTCTCAACTTGTCTTCCAGAACCTGTATTACTTGCTTAGATTATCTATTTGTTTGAGGGTGGAAAGCAGTGTTCATGGTGAGTCTACTACATAACTCTTTCTGCAGGCTCTACTAGGATTGAGATGTGAATCTGGAATTTCTGTCTGACACTATGGTTTTGGGTATACCATAAAGGCTTACTATCTTTTTGACATACAACTCTCCCTATTTTTCAACTCAATCTGTAGAGCGTATGGGTACGAAATGAGCTATCTTTGTGACACGATCTACTATTACCCACATAGTGTCTTCTCCCTTCTGATTCTTAGGTAGATCGCTAACAAAATCCATTACAATATTATCTGACTTCTACTCGGGAATCGGCAATGGTTCCAACATCCCTGAAGGTTTCTTGTGTTCAACGTTTACTTGTTGATAGGTCAACACTTAGAAACATACTTAGTTATGTTCCTCGTCAGGCCTCTACACTAGTACACCTTCCTAAGATTCTAATACATCTTGTCCCCTCCTAGATGCATGGCATATTTGGTCTGATGTGCTTCATCCAAAATTGTCCTGCTCTGCTCACTTTCAGGGACACAGATCCTATCTCCAAATCTGAGAATACCTTCAACATCAATTCTAAAATTAGTATGTTTGCCTTGTTTGACACCTTGCATTAGATCAATGATCCATTTATCCCTCTTCTATTCATCTCTTATTTGAAGTAAGAGAAATGGTTGACAAGTCAAAGCATACAAATATACCTGATTCTCGTTTGAAGTTATACCTAGGTTATAATTACTGCTCAATTGGTACATTTGCCTTTTCTCTTTATCCCTTGTACTGAACTTTCAACTGAGTGCATCGACTACCACATTAGCTTTCCCTGGATGGTAATGCAACTGAAAATCATAATCTTTCAAAAATTCAATCCATCTTCGCTACCAAAGGTTCAACTCTATCTGAGTATAAATATACTTCAAGCTCCTATGATCTGATAATAGATTAAAACTCTCCCCATAAAGGTAGTGTCTCCAAATCTTTAGTGCAAAGGCAATCACTATCAACTCTAGATTGTGTGTGGGATAATTTTGTTCATATATCTTTAACTAACGTGAAGCATAAGCTATTATCTTCCTGTATTGCATCAATATAGCATCCAATCCATTTTATGAAACATTAATGTATAATACATACCTCACACCATAGAGTACGTGTGACCAAGATGGGTGTTGAAGTTAACTTCTTCTTCAATCCTTGAAATGCACATTCACATTTACCATCCCAAACAAATCTCTCCCCCTTTTTGTTAACTTGGTCATTGGTCCGGCCAACTTCGAGAAATCTTGGATGAACTTGCGGTAATATCAAGCCAAACCTGAGAAGCTTCTAATTTTTATTACAATCTTAGGCTATTTCTAGTTGGATACTACTTCTACATTATCTTAGTCTATAGATATCCCCTCTATTGAGACAACATGGCCAAGGAACTTGGCCTTCTTCATCTAGAACTTACACTTGCTAAACTTTGCACAGAGTTCATTTCTTCTCAGCGTCTCTAGGACAATCTTCAAATGTTCCACATGTTCATCCTCTAATCTGAATTAGATCAGGATGTTATCTACAAACATTATGATTAACTGGTCCAAGTATTATCTAAAGACTCAGTTCATCAGATCCATGAATGTAGTTGGTACGTTGGTCAAACCAAAAGGCATCACCGTGAGCTCATAGTTCCCATATTGAGTTCTAAAGGTTGTTTTATGTATGTTAGACTCTTGGTTCCTCAATTTATGATATCCTGACCTTAGATCAATCTTGGAGAAGTGAGTGGCTCCCTTCAACTGATCAAATAGGTCATCTATTCTAGGCAACAGGTATTTGTTCTTTATGGTAACTTGATTGATCTTCCCATAATCAACACATACGTCATTGAGCTGTCTTTCTTCTTCTCAAATAGTATCAAAGCTCCCCATGGTGACTCACTGGGTCTGATAAATCCCTTCTCACGGAGCTCATCTAATTGTATCTTAAGCTCAACTTGTTCCACTGGTGCCATTCAATGAAGCGAAATGGCTATGCAGTTAGTATCGGGACACAATTCAATCTTGAACTCTACCTGTCTGTATGGTAGTAGTACAAGTAAATCATATAGGAATACATCTACATATTCCTGCACTACACGTATCTCCTACATTTCTCTGGGTTTTTCACCATCCTCTTCTATCAACTATTTGAAGTCCTCTTTCTATTTTAAACTATGTAGCATCGCTACCATAGGACTCCTTAGTAATTTTTGCATATCCCCATTTATCGTGAACACCTCTCTAGAAGGCAACGTCATAGTCACCCTCCGTTTTTGGTAGTCAATCTGTGTTTGGTATTGGGTCAACCAATCCATACCCAGTATGGCATCATGCCCATGAAAAGGAAGCACACTAAGATTAGCTAAATTAGCTTTTTCCCAAACCTAAGGTCACATTTGCAGGATCTCATTGAATTCACTATGACTCTCTTAGTTGTATAATAGATTAACATCATTATGGGTTGTTTATATGCATTTTATAGAACTTTAGTAGGAAATTATATACATTTGTGCATGATTAGTGGCATGAGCATTCATAATAGGAATTACATATTTTATTGCATTTAAGCATTGTTATGCATTCTTTATAGCGCTTCTATGAGAAAATGATGTGTGGGCAAAGTTCTTTAGTGTTTGTGCAGGAATGGAATGAAGCCTAGAAAGAATCACAACACAAAGGAGCAAAGAAAAGTGAAAATCAAAGAAAAGCAACCAATTACTACGATACGTGAACCAAAGACCAAGGTAGTTAGAGAAAAGCCAGAAAAACATAGAAGACCACATCACACTGGTTACCACGGTAATCGGTCTAGTGACTGCGGCAACCATAAGTTGGACATTATGGAGAATTTGACTACCATCCAGTGACCGCAGTTCGTAAAATGCTAGAAATTTGTGTTTTCAACTAGGGACATGATGACCACTGTAATGCAATTAATTAATCTATTTCTAATTTTATTTAGGGTTTTTTAGTGTTTGAATATAAATAGGAAAGTCGATTAGGGTTTAAAACATTTTGTACTTCGAAAATAGTTGACTTGGATGGCTAAACCCAACCAAAAGAAGAACAACAAAAGGACTGAAGTTCAAGGCTTGAGTTTTGAGTATGTTATCTTGTATTCATTATTCTTTGATGTTTGAACTTAATACAATGTCAGACTAGTTAATCTCTAAGTCTAAGATACAAATTTCTTATGTAGAAACCTGAAATTTCTTATTCCAATAAATTAATTTTGATGCATTGTTTTATATTGTGTGTGTTTAATGCTTAACGTTTACTAGCCATGAACATTATGATTTCACACTATTAAATTAACTCAAAAGAGAGATTTAATAGTTAGACTATCATAATATAAACTTAGATTAGTTGATTGACCATAAGGTTGTCAACAGTTTAGGGGTTACATGTGATTACTGTTCACACAACATTAGGTTGTTAACTGTGCGACTCGGAAGAGAGTATCAGGGAAAAAGGCTAATAGGTGTTGTGGTGCCTTTGGAGAGGGCCTTAATGATAAGTGCTAGAACCTACAATAATAGAAGTTTAATAAATTAGAATAGAAATTGAAGGTGAGAATAGAAGAATTTGCTATCCTAGATAGTCTTTCAATATAGTTTTTAAAATAGATTTTAATTGCTTTTAATAGTTTTAAATCTAATTTAGATTCAAACAAATCAAACTCTATTATGTGCCTTAATAAAGTGAATGCTAACGTTATATTGAGATTTGAGATAGTTAACTAAATTTTGTTCCATGAGGACGATACCCAGTCTCTACCTGTCATTACTAATGCGATCTTGTACACTTGTAGGGTTGTCAATAAGTTTTTGGTGTCGTTGCTGGGGAATGGTGTCAATCATCTTAAAACCAGTTAAACTTAGTTTAATTTTAATTAAGGCATAATTTTTATTTTTATTTGATTACTTTCATTCTCTGTTTAACTTCATTGAATACACTTGATCTTGTGTTTGTTTTTGGTGTTTAAAGGTTGCATGAGTAAAGATCTTTGTGAACCATACAATCTTGATTTGTTCAAGACCATAAATCCGATTTGGTTGGAAGCCAAAAGAAGAATATCAACTATGGCTGTTAGTGGAACTTCTGGTGTGAGGAACAATAGAGATGCACCATTGTGGGATTTTGTAACACCTCGCCTCCCAAGTCTCATCTTCCACGTCATCTGACGGTTCAATTCTCTTTGATCAAAATCTTGAGAAGCCTGGGAGACGGGCCCGTGCTACATTTTCTTCTTCTTAGACCCCAAACACAATAGGGTTCCTGTGTACATTAGTTCATGTACAAAATGACATCATGGTAAATAAAATTCTTCATTTATTCATTCGACAAATTTCGAATGTCCTACTTTGAAATAAATAAAAACTCTCAGTGGGTAAATCTCCTGGCAAGCTGATTAATTTCCTATTGTGAAAAATAAGGGGGTGAGCTAAAAAGCTCAGTGAATCATTCCATCTATTTAATCCATTATTCCAACCAGAAAATGCAAGCAGATCAAACACTTTTAGAGATTAATTCGATTCAACCAATATATTAATTCAATCATAATTTAGACCAAACGAGAATACCCTCTGTGCTCCAGATCTAGGGAGAGAGATCAATTCTGAAACTCAAACCCATTTCTAGTAGGATTATTTTTGAAACGTGTTCCATGCTGGTGTCAGTATTGACAACCAGTTCCAATTCTACATGGAACACAGAAAGTCCCTCGTAGCGGTACGTGGTTGGAATCTCATTTAATCTGACTTTTGCGTGCAAGAGCATGGTAGATAAATATTTCAACAGAATTTAAACATGCCACAGTATAACTTGATAAATTAACAAAAACACTGATTTTCGATTTCTGATGTAGAAGATCGTACGAGACGCAACTACAGAGCATACTCTCTCAAACAGGAAAAAAAATGACTTCCGATTTCTAATGTAGAAGATCGTACAAGACGCAACTACAAAGCATACTCTCTTGGTCACGCAACATGATGATTGAAAAAAATAAATGCAAAGAACAAAAATAAAAACATAAAAGAATCAAACTAACCAAACAAGCAAGCATCATCTAAATTAAAATAATAAATTAAAAGAAAAGAAAGAAACTTACCTCGAGATCACTTCCTAAATTATTTGTAGCACTTCGTGGCTACTACTTCGCGAACTATTTAGAATAGCTCAAGCAAAGAAGAACTTAGAACTAAGGTTGCCAAGAAGGAGGCAAAGAGAGAAAGCAAGATGAATTCTCAACTCTTGTCTTTGGGATGAATGAAATGGGTGGAGTAGGGGGGTTTATATAGGGCCCTCCTCCAAATAGTGTTTCTATCTTTCCAATGTGGGATTATTCCTTCCACACATGCCCAATTTAACATCTCAACATATGGGATGTTTCATTCATGAATGATTTTCCTTTACACATTACTTCTCTATGTATATTACCATCATACTAAGCGAAATATTATTTTCATGAGTGCATCTAATTAATACTTTATACACATACTTTTTAATATTAATATGATACTAAAAATACTATTTTCTTGTTCAAATAGAGAATCTTATATTTACCCAACAATTCTATATGTCTAATATTAATCAATGTATATTCCTTTATACTTCCATACTAACTTATTAATTGCATACTAATGACAAATATATATGTGTTTATATTTATATATATACATATATGTGTTTTAAACTCAAATTTCGATTATTACGTCACTAAAATTTGAGGTATTACAAATTTTTTCAAACCTCTATTGAACAACAATTACTGCGGCATAGCTAGGATGTAGATAAATGCAAAAAACTTCGAGCTGAAGCCTCCTTGATTACAATGGTGCAACAACAACAATTTGGGGGTTCATCAATAGAAGATCCTATGGCTCACGTCAACTCTTTCATAGAGATCTGTGATACAGCCAAGATGAACAGGGTGATCGAAGACATGCTAAGGCTAAGGCTTTTCCCATTTTCTCTAAGGGATAAAGCTAGGAATCGGGCTATAGACATTGCTTTCAGGAAGCATAACAACATGGGAGGAAATGGTTCAGAAATTCCTCCAAAAATATTTCACACCCGCTAAGGTACATTAATTGCGGGGTGAAATCAGTTCTCTCAAGCATTCTGACTTTGAATCTCTTTATGAAGCTTGGGAAAGGTTCAAGGACCTATTGAGACGATGCCCACAACATGGATATCTCCCTTGGCTTTAAATTCAGATGTTCTATAGTGGACTCACTCCACCTACTAGAGCCTTGGTGGATTTTTCAGCCGGAGGTTCGTTGATGGGAACGTCCACCACTGAGGCCACCCAACTGATTGAAGACATGGTAGTGAATGCATATGGCCATGGCATAGAAAGAGGAATAGCAAAGAAGGTTGGAATTCACGATGTTGATGATGTAAGTGCTCTACATGCTCAACTTATAACCATGACTCATAGATTGAACCTAATTGAAGAAAAGAGCAACAATGGGCATTATCAGAATAAAACAAATCAGCAAGTTTAATCAATTGCAGAAGTCAACAAAGCATCTTATACAGGAAAAGCTTCTATTGAGCAACTGAACTCCATGACCAGATTCAGTGGGTACCAAGGTCCATCTGGGGGATACAATGTTTCAAAGTACTATCATCTAGGAATTCGAAACCATGATAACTTCTCTTATGTAAATGGTAGAAATGCTCAACAACTTCCACCTGGATTTGTGCCACAATAGCCACTACAAGATAAGAAGTCATCCTTAGAAGACAAGCTTGATGAAATGATGAACATTCACTCAAGGTTCTTCAAGGAGCTGACAGGGAGAGTGGACAAGAATGATAGTAGAGTCTCTGGCATTAGGACTCGAATTGTAAACATGAATGCCATAGTTAAGAGTTTAGAAACTCAAGTGGGACAGTTGTCACAGATAGTGTAAAATCAGCAGCATAACTCCTTCCCTAGTGACACTCAAGTAAATCAAAAGGAGAGTTGCAAAGCAGTGATGACAAGAAGTGGGAAAGAGGTAGCAAGTCCAACTTATCCAATCAATCCATCTACTGAAGCTAAAGATACTAACAATTTTGAAAAAGAAGCTCCAAGTCCACTAGTTGTACAACTTGAGGTGCTACATAAATCACAAGGGAAATCTAAGGGGATTACTATTCAGGGGGCATAGTTCTTGAACCTCCACCATTGTCATTTCCGCAAAGGTTTCAAAAGAAGAAGTTGAATGATCAATTGGCTAAGTCTCTGGAAAGTCAAGAAGATCCATATCAATATTCCCTTTGTATAAGCTTTATAGCAAATGCCCAACTATGCAAAATTTATGAAAGAGATCATGTCCAAGAAGAGAAAGTTAGAAGACTTCAAAACTATGAAGCTAACTGAAGAATGTAGTGCAATCCTTCAAAGAAAACATCCTTAGAAGTTGAAAGATCCAGGAAGCTTCACCATACCCTATAACATTGGGTCTTAAGTCTTTGAGAAGGCACTCTGCGATTTATTGGCAAACATAAATCTTATGCCCTTGATAGTGTGCAAGAGGTTGGGCATGTCAAAAATCAAACCAACCACAGTAACTCTTTCGCTTGCAGACAGATCTCTAACATATCTTCGGGGCGTAATTGAAGATGTCTTGATCAAGATGGATAAATTCATTTTTTTCTTGTTGACTTCGTGGTTTTGGATAAGGAAGAAGATGGTGAGATTCCACTTATCCTTGGGAGACCATTCCTAGCTATAGGCCATGCACTGATAGATGTACACAAGGGTGAGCTAACTTTGAGGGTAAATGAAGAAAAAGTGGTTTTCAACCTCTACAAGGCTATGAACTACCCTAGTGATCTGCATGAATTCAAAAGAATATAAATTATCAATTCTTGCATTGTTAAAGTGGTAGATGAATTTAGCTCCCAAGATGACTTGGTTGGGTGTATCTCTCGTTCAATTTCCTTTCCCAACCCATGACTGAAGATGAGAAGCTAATTGTTCTAGCTTTGGAAACATCCCCACCTGAGCATAACAACCCACACATTCCATTATCTGAAGCCACCCAATCTGAAAACCTCCAAGATGTGTCTAAGGCTATTGACCTAAAACCTCTTCCTAAGCATGTAAAATATGCCTAATTGGGTGGAGCACTATCCCTACTAGTTATCATTTTTTCTTCATTAACCTCCATCTAAGAAGAAAAACTGTTATGAGTGCTTAGAGACCACAAGTCCGCTATTGGATGGACAATTGAAGATATTCAGGGTATAAGTCCAGCCATTTGTATGCACAAGATCTTAATGGAAGACTCTCATAAGCTTATAGTAGAGCACTAATGAAGACTTAACCTAATAATGAAGGAAGTGGTGAAGAAAGAGGTGATAAAGTGGCTGAAGGTAAGCATCATCTATGCCATTTTAGACTCACAGTAGGTCAACCCTATTCATGTGGTGCCGAAGAAGGGAGGAATCATTGTGGTTACTAATGAAAAGGGGGGTACAATTGCTTCAAGAACTACTATAGGGTGGCATGTATGCATTGATTATAGAAAACTGAACAAAACCACCAAGGAAAGATCATTTTCTTTTCCCATTTGTGGATCAAATGCTAGATCAAATTGCTGGGTACAACTTCTATCGCTTCTTAGATGGGGTATTTAGGGTACAATCAGATTATTATTGCACCAGAAGATCAAGAGAAGACCACTTTCACTTGTCCATATGGGACTTATGCATTCCGTAGAATGTCATTTGGTCTTTGCAACGCACCAGTTACCTTTCAGAGATGTATGATGGCAATGTTTGCAAATATGATAGAGGATTTTATGGAGGCATTTATGGATGACTTTTCTGTGTTTGGTGTTAATTTTGATGGTTGTCTGTTTAATTTGGAGAAAGTTCTCTCCCACTATGAAGAGAAGAATTGGTACTTAATTAGGAGAAATGCCATTTCATAGTTCGAGAGGGCATTGTCTTGTGCCATCAAGTATCGGTAGATGCACTTGAGGTCAACCAGGCAAAGATCCAGGTTATTGTGAACTTGACACCACCTGCATCCATTCGACAAGTGCACAATTTCTTGGGGCATACAGGTTTCTATCGCCGCTTTATCAAGAACTTTTCTTAGATCACTTGGCCCCTATGTAGTCTTCTAGAAAAGGAAGTTCAATTAAACTTCATAGTTGAATGTTTTGAATCTTTCAATACATTAAAGAAGGCACAAATATCGGCTCCTATTATGTCTACACCAGTTTGGGGAAAGCCTTTTGAAATAATGTGTGATGCTAGTGATTATGTTGTTGGTGCTATGTTGGGACAGAGACACGACAAGACATTCAGAGATATATATTATGCAAGCAAGACGCTAGATGATACACAAAATAACTACATTACTAATGAAAAAGAATTACTAGTTGTTGTCTTTGCATGTGACAAGTTTTGCTCTTACATTATGGGTTCTCATGTCAAGGTGTTCACTAGTCACGCTGCAATCTATTAGCTCTTTACTAAGAAGGATGTGAAGCCTCTTCTTATTAGATGGGTCCTATTGCTGCAAGAGTTTGATATTGAGGTGATAGACAAGAAGGGTACAAAGAATGTGGTAGCTAATCACTTGTGTTGCCTATCTAATGAAACCATTAAAGATCTAAATAGCATAGTTGAGATCTTTCTTGATGAACATCTCCTAATTGTTAATGACAATTCATCATGGTATGCAAATTTTGCCAATTATAGAGCCACCGGCACTACCCCACCGAATTTATCTCATGTTCGCCTTAAGGCTTTCTACATGAAGCTATGTTCTATCTATGGGATGACCCCTATCTATATCAGAGGTGTGCTGATAAAGTAATTTTTTATTCCATTCCAAAAGCAAAAATTAACAAGGGTCTTCATGATTGCTATGCTTCACCTTATAGTGGTCAATACAACCATCGACAAACTGCTAAGAGTGTTCTTGAGAGTGGGTTTTATTGGTCCACTATGATAAAGGATGCTTACCGGTTTGTGAAGACATGTGACGCATGCCAAAAATAGGGCAACATCTCAAAGAAAAATGAGATGCCTCTCACATCTTTTGTGGAAGTCGAATTATTTGATTTTTGGGACATAGACTTCATGGGACCTTTTCCACCATTTGATAGTAAACAATATATATTGTTGGTCGTTGATTATGTCTCCAAATGGGTTGAAGTAGTAGAGACAACCAAGAATGATGCTAGAATAGTGTTGAAGTTCCTTGCTTGCAACATCTTCTCTCATTTTGGCATACTAAGAGCAACTGTGAGTGATGAAGGTACACATTTCTACAACAGAATATTTGATAACCTTCTCACCAAGTACAGTGTGCGACACAAGATTGCCTTGCCTTATCATCCTCAAACCAATGGATAAGCTGAAGTGTCTAATTGAGAGATTAAGGCTATATTGCTAAAGAGAGTTGGGACTCACTGCAAGGATTGGGCCTTGAAATTGGATGATGCACTGTGGGCATACAGAACGACCTTCAAAACTCAAATTGGCATGCCACCATATCAGTTGTTATATGGAAAATCCTATCACTTGCCATGTGAGTGAGAGCATCAGCTTATTGGGCAATAAAAAAGCTCAACTTTAATGCGAAAGCCTGTGGGTAGAACGATCTACTTCAGTTGGTAAAACTTGAAGAATTTCAATGGGATGGTTTTGAGAACAACACTATATACAGGGAAAAAACAAAGAAGTGGCATAACAAGTTCATTGAGAAAAAAGAGTTCAAACCAGGATAACAAGTATTACTATTCAATTCGAAACTCCATTTGTTTTGGGAAAGCTTAAATCTTGCTAGTCGGGCCCCTTCCTTGTCACACATGTGTTCTTGTATGACGCAGTAGAAGTTCAAAGCTTCATAGATGGGCATAAATTTAAGGTGAATGGTCAAAGATTGAAAATATTCTATGGAAGACCAAAACGGAGTGGAGCTGATTGAATTGAAGGAATAATGCACCATATCCACGTTGAGATAACGATGTTAAATACAACATTGAGTGGGAGGCAGCCCACTCTTTGTTTCTATTTTTGCATTCATTTCATTTATAATTCTTAATTTTTCTAGGATCCGTGTTAATTTTAGTTTTTGATTCTTTTATTTCCTATAGTCAGGATGTTTAGGACTTAGTTAAACACACAAAAAAAAACAAAAAACAATTTAGTGTCAAATGCATTTTGGTAACCGCAGTCTCCAGAATTTATATTGAAAGTATCGTTCTAGTGACCACAATCACTAGAAAATACCATGAGGAATTCAATCCATTGATCGCAATCACCAGATCACCATAATTTTGTGTACTATGGTCAACAGAACCTCCACTTTCAAAAATGGCATAAAATTACCATGGACACCAAATCTCTATTGAACTATGTACTGCAATAACTAGGGTTTTGATTTCTAAAAAAATTCATACACTTACCGTGGCCGACCGAGCTGTGACTGCGATAATCACGTCATTTAAAAAAATTGCTGTCATTTTCGCTCATTTCACGTCAAAATTTCTCTTATTTCTTTGAGTTTCTCTGCATTCCAAGAGTTTTTTGTGTGTTTCTTCATCTTCAAGCCACAATGTAAGTGTTTTTATTTCATTTCTTTAATCATGCATTTAGGCTTGTTTCATGCATTAGACTTTATTTTTCTTTAAATTTTTCAATTTTTTTTCTTTTTTTCTTCATCGTTTCTATTGCTCATTTCTAGATATTATGGCATTGATGCCAGTTTAAATTTACTGTGGTTGATGGTTTGTCACTCTTTACTTATTTTATTTGAATGATTAGATGTTTTAATATTGAGCAGAGTGTACATGAATAATTGCAATGCCCTAGGTGTTTTTTATTAAATAATAGTAGTTTAGGCTTTACTTGGATATTTGGACTATTTTTATTGTTGGAAATGTGTCTTCCATTGATTCTTTGAGTAAATATTCCACTATGCAAATGGTTGGCTATTGCTTTGTTATTGTTCTGTCGAAATGCTATGTTTCTTATATTGATAGAAGTTTTCCTTGAATACTAAGATTTTGTTTGCAGGCCTCTTACAATGAAGCATTCTGTGTCTAAGGGGAAACAAGCCCCACTCCCTCCTAACTCTGTTTGTAACACCCTGGAATTTTGTGAACGCGTGGGAGTCGCAAGTAAAGTAAAAATATAAAGCAAAAAAAATATAAAACATGAAATAAATAATAGGTTTTACAAAAAAGAAAAAAAATATAATTAAATAATAATTAATGAATATATAGATTTTAGAATTTATGATGTGTTGAAAAAAATTATATATATCTATATATATATATATATATATATATATATATGTATATGTATGTATGTATGTATGTATGTATAATAAAAAGAAAGATTTTATATTGAGTAATGAAAAAAAAATCGTCTCTGCCAAGGCAGCAAATTCCTTGGAGAGCTTAAAGCCAGCCGTTACAATACTTGGCCAGAAACTCAAAATGGATTCTTAAATTAACTTACAGAGGCCTTATAGTGCTTTGAGGCACGTAACTTCAACTTGTACCCATTCAAAGATTTGGCGCTATATATATA
>JAJIYU010011871.1:0-15043 GCA_030144865.1 Tinospora cordifolia
TTAAGTTATGTGCGGTTAAATACGATCAAGGCATGAAATGACTGAAATAGAACGTCAAGTGTGAGTCGCTTGTAACGTAACATGACCCAACCCGCCGTCTGGTTTAGTCCACTGTCAAGAAAAATGGTGGATGGTCCAATGCTTGATGATACGGGGGTTGGGGTGTTACAACCTCGACCTATGGTCATGGTGTCCAACTCCATTGCATTACTTGTGATGCCATAGTTTTCGAATCAGACTCGTTCCCGAATTGGATTCAAACTCCAAGGACTTCCTCCTGAAGTTGGGATCAAACCATCATGAATAATGCACTTTCTAAGACTGGCACCAACCCTCAAGAACAACTCTATAAGGCCCACCCATCGGGGCGCTCTTTCCAAAGAAGGCACCAACCATATGAGTGCCACTATAAAGATATACCATCAAGGGTATTTTTCTAAGAAAGGCCACTAACCTTCAGGAATACCCTTCTCAAGAAGAGGTCAACTGTCAAGAACACCCTTCAGTATTCAAGTCACAACCCGACCCGGCCTGACATATTGGCCACGTCAGCCACATCAGCCCCGTCAGCTGTGATTCACAAGGTACTCTAGCATCACTTCATCCTTACCTAGAACTCTACTCGTGCTACGATTTTTCAAATCGTATTTGAGAAATTCTTTTTTCGGTGAACTCAAATCCAATAAAATTCATTTTCAGTGAAAATCAAATTTAATAAAATCTTCATTTCAATAAAAATCAAATACAGTGAGCTCAGGTCTAGCCCAGTGTATCATAATACTAAACTCTGATACCATATTTGTAACACCCCAATTTTTTACCAGACCTCCGTTCACGTGTTGCCTCATGTGTGGATCGTCGTCCGTACAAAATCGAGATGCTACTTAAAAATTTTGTTATGTCAAAATTTTTTCTTCCAAATCAAATTCATAAACTTTAGTTCTCAAGTCAATTTCTATGAAGATATTTTGTGCAAGATAAAAAAACACAATAATTTTACCAAATAAATCATAAGCAATGCAGCGGAATAGTTTTAAAACTATTAAAGTCATTTAAAGATAAAACAATTGAAGTTAAACCAATGTAAACACATTAAAACAATCCAGTAAAATACATAATATATGACTTCCAAATCAACTATCCTGGACAACCTCCCCATGAGGTATCCAATCAAGTGCGAGTCTTCTGACGTAGGTTACCAGACTCTAAGTCCATGAGTACCTGAAAAATAAAGTGGAAGTGAGCTCGAAAGCTCAGTGGATCGATCCTACACATCATAAGCATTATACAGACCCAATCCAAAACATTACACACACTTTCAAACATTAGGCGTTCAAACATTCATTTATTTTAGTCAAATTCTAAGATCAGAAGAGGGTTGAGATGCCTCTCGGTGTTCCCTGTGATCCAATCTAATCTTAGAGGTTTCCAATAACCTTCTAAAATCCATCGACACTCACATCACAACCTAAGAGAGTGTACTTATCATGAATCATACCGTCTCCCAAAGACTTCGAGCTATCACAGTCAGCTCTGGGTGGGAATACCTACGATTCGCCTTGTAGCTCGATAATCTCAAGCGGTGACATATAGGAGATGCCACCTTGATCCGCTTTAGGCTCGTCAATCATACCGGTACGTGGAGTCTTAATAAACCATCATCTTATTTTAGTGTTATAGATAAGCATCAATCATGCCAAACAATTTTACAATCTACTGGAAAATTTCTCAAATTATGCATACAATGCACAAGTAGTCCGAATAAATAACCAATGCTATGGAATGCAAGTTACATGATAGTCAAAGTGAGTATCAAATGCTACCTGATGCATTTCCTCTATTTATGCATGTCATGAAATATTTGTGCATGAAATGAACGAGTTACTATTCAATCGCATCATCACACAAGCATTCCAAACAATTCAATCAATTTTATAATAAGATTTCTAATAACCTAGAACTATCCACACAAATGTTTTGAATCTTAAATCCATATAATACAGATGGGCAAGGAAGTCATGCCCACCTGGTTCCGAAGATCTTCAGGACGACCTTGCTTTCTTTCGAGTCACTTGATAGTCTATAATGTGAAGATCTGAAATTTAACACTTAATAAAATTATTCTTAAGCTTAGATAATTTTCTAATTAATTATAAAGTCTAAATATCAACTTAGACCATTTTCGAGTTAATTCTAAATTCTAGAATTTCATATAGTTAAATTAAAACAATTTCTTAGTTCTTAGAATTTCTTAATCAAATATTAAAACTTTTATAATTAATTTTTAAGCTTCTAAAACTTATTCATTTTTAAATAATTTATTTAGTGCTGAATAATTTATTTAGAAACATTAAACTCAAATGTGGTTCTAATTAATTTAAGTTCAATAAAACTTATTTCACTTGAAATAAGATTGTTATCTCTAATATTAAACTAAGTTTCCGAATTTATATTTTTATCACGTACAAATCTCCACATATTTAAATAATTTATTCATATCGTAAATAAATTTTTTACGAACAAAATAAGACTTCTAAATGTTATAAATTTAGTTTCAGGCCTAAAGTTTTATTCTTTGCATTCCAAAATTATCTAAAATAAAATTTCCACTATTTAACATTTAAAATTCAAAACATATCTCACGTCGTCTTCTTTGTTCCAAACGCGGTGTTCTTCATTTTCGTTTTCAGCAACTCACTAACAAGATGCCTCTATTCACCTTCTTCATCTTGACTCAAATGCACCAGCTTGCAGCTAGAATTTCCTTCCTCTTTCGTTCTCAACATTTGGCCAACCCAAAATCTCAAATCAAAACCCCTAAATCACATACACACACCTCAGATTTTCGTTTTCTTCTTCAACCATGATTTTCTCTGTTTTGATGACTAAAACACCCAGAATTGAAATCTTTGAAGCCGTTGCTTCCTCTATGTGCACTAGACGCACAACCAAACCAAAAAACTAGATTTCCTCTATTTTTCTGTTTATTACTCACATCTAACACTAGCAACCGCCATGATATCCAAATCTGAAAATGTTACTTCTCCATGGTCACTAGCAAGCACGATTCTTCATTCCATCGTCCCAAACCAGAAAATCATCAACTCATGCAACACCAAAGAATCAGACCAAGATGACACACGAATCAAACATCAAATGACAATTTAAACCCAGAAAAGTTAACATCATCCCTCTTCCTCTGTTCATCGCACACACCAGCCAGAATAACTCCTCATCCTCTTAGTTTTCAGCTCACCCAAAATCTGAAACGCACACCCACGGCCAACCGTAAGACCCCTATCCTTCACTTTCAATCCGGCCCCAATCAACCCCATCATCCGTTCCGTCTTCAATCCGCAGCAGTCAAGTGAGAAGCAACAACGGCTGTTGCATTTTCCTTGCAACCGCTCCTCTGTTTCCTTCTTCACTCATGCTGCCGCACAGCTTCTTCTTCGTTCCATCTTCATTTCATTCGGCAACTACCACAGCAGCAACATGCAACAGCAAGAGCTTCTTCATCCCCTGTTTTCGTTTCTCCACCATCTACCGAGCACAATCCGGCCAGCTCCTCACAAGCTCCCGTCCGTTTGTTCTCCTTCCTCATCATTCGGTAACCACAGCAGCATGCAGCAACAAGCTTCCTCTCTTCATTTCCTTGTTTCACCAACAGTCTCACTCTTGTTTTCTGATTTGAACGTCCAAACAGAGTTTCTCATTCCCTGTTTCGGACATCTTCAATGGCAGCTCATTTGTTTCTGTTTCAAGCATCTTCACTGCGTTTTGCTTCATCTTCTTTCCATTGCATCTTCTTTGTTCGGCAACAACAGTAACTGCTGTAATAGCAGCAGCCTGTTCTTTGCTCTTTGTTCATTTCTTCTTCTTCATTTCGTTCAGCTTCTTTCTTTGTTTTTGAGTCACCATGAACCAGAAGCCTGGTTTATTCCTCTTCATCTTCGGCCTCTGCTCACATATTAAATACCCAGCTAAGCTTTTCTTCCCAACAAAACATCACCCCCCGGTTTTCACACTCAACTTACACTCTTCCTCTGTTTTCTGTCATCTTCTGTTTCAGCTTTCGCTTCCCTCTACTGTTCGTTCAGCTGCAATAGCAGCAGCAGCTACAACGTGTTCTTCCTCAATTTTCCTCTTCTTTCTTTCTTTCACCGCCCCCTCAAAGCCAGATAAATCTGGTCCCTTCTGTGTTTATAAACCACCGCCAATCCGTTCCCAAAACTCTCTTGATTCATCTTCTCATCGATCAAACCAAAACAACCAAAAAAAAATTCAGGCTTCCAGTTTACGCTACTCATGCTCTGTTCAGCCAAACAATTTCTGGAAATTTTTTTTTTTCAAACTCAGCATACTAATTATTGTAATTTATATAGAACCTTATTATAACTTAATATTCATTTACCCTTATTATAAACTTATAAGGTTGTATGTATTTTATTTTCTTTGATTTTTTTTTGTCACCTTTATTATGAGTTTACATATGTTAATAATATCAATTATTATTCATTTTATTTATTTATTTATTTTGATCAAATAATCTATTTCTCATTTTCACTTCACTCGCGTCGTCGCGCTTTCGATTTAGAATCATTCACATCGTCATGTTTGTGCGAATAAGCTATAAAATAATTTATTTTTTTCCACATATTTATAATTTGCAAAGCTCATAATATTATTATCTTTATTTTAATTTCTCATCTTCTTACGAAATAATATTTTATTTTATGTTTGCTCGTACCGTGGGGCGCTCGCAAAGTTCCGGGGTATTACAGTAGGATTTTATTATTTTCTTATAAAAAACTTTTAAACTCCTAGGCTTTTTTTCATGTCTTCAACTAATTTGATTTATTAAATTGTAAACTTATCCTAATTTTAAAGGTTAATTAATTTAATTTTCTTACTTCACTTAATCCTCATGTTCCATAATTTATAAATAATCTCATATAAAAATGTATTCAATTTAAATTGTTAGATAAATTCTCTAAACTAGTTTTCACAATTAATTTATTAAATTTCTATTTACCTCTAATTTCTAAATTTCTAATTTCATTTTGTTTTCCAATCTAAATCATTTAAAATAATTTCATATTATCTAAAATTAAAATTCAAAATTAAAATATTTTACCTTTCAAAACGTTCCTCGTTGCGCAAACGATGCTAGCGATGAGACCTCTTTGTCACACGTGACTCTTCGCATAGATCACACTGTCGCCATTTCCTCCTTCGTTCATCACGAGTCAAACCCAATAATTGAAAAATTGAGCTTCAAAACTAGAATTTCGAATCACAATTTCCAACTATAACCCAACATCAAAACTCACAGTACCACCCTAACTCTACATAAAGCCCTATATTATTCCTCATTTGAAAGTAATAACAAGCAACCAACAGTCAACACACAACATCAAAATCATTCACAACTCAACTCCTCAACAGTCACGGTCTGCAACCGCCTTCTTCATCACAATAACATAACAACAGCTAAAAAACACAGTTTCCAGTCTCATTTTCTTTCTCCCCTGTGTTTCACTCTTCAACAACCAAAATTTTACCACTGAAACAATCTCTTGTCCAATATGTGGCAAGAACTAATGTTTGTTATTCACTCATCGAAACCGAATCCTAATTCCCAACATACACCCATCATGTTCTTTATCATTCATTTTGATCAATCCTCCTCTTTGTCCAATCCGTCACTCACACAAAACCCAGATTTTGCAGTTTCTCTTCTCATTCAATCGTGATTCAAGTCTTCTCAACACCAAAATACAGCTTCATTCTTCATTCTGCAGCAGGGACGACAACAGTTCGAGCAGCAGGACACAACCCCATTGCCCTCTGTTTTCCCCTTCCGCTGTTCGTGCAACCACCCCCATAGCAGCAGCAACACCGTTGCTAACTTCCTTTTCTCCTCCGTCTAGCAGTGGCGACGACAGTAATGGTAGCTACATGTTCTCTTCTTCATCCAACTAGAAACATCCATCCTCTGTTCTTGTTTCATTTGGCAACAACAGTAGCAATGGCAACGACCAGCTATAGCAGCCTCAGTGCCGGCCCAATAATATCGGGGGCCCAGGGCAAAACGATAATTAGGGGGCCCAAAAATAATGGTTAAATTAATTTATAATTAATTTATAATTTTTTTTAATTATATATATACATGGGTTCTTAAAAATAAGGGGCCCCAAGGGCGACGGGGCCCAGGGCCGTCGCCCTTTGGGCCCCACCTCGGGGTTGGCCCTGAGCAGCCTCGGTCATCTCCTTCGTGGACAACAAGCAACCCCTGCTTTGTTTTCGTCCAAAGCAGCAGCAACCTCTGCTTTCATTCATGCTGCATGGCAGGTTTCTTACTTCAGTTTCTTCTTTTCCGTTAAGAACACCACCAGAATTCAATCACCCACCCCTCTGTTTTCATGGTCCAAACCCAAGATTTCAGATCTTCCTTCTATCTTCTTCTTCTTCTTCTTCCGTCGTAGCAGCTTCTCCCCTGTTCTTCATCTTCCGAATGAACTCCAACTAGCAGCTGAAATTCGCACATCACAATCTCTCCTTCTTCTTCGTATGATCGTCACACAGAGGTCCAACAACTTTAGATTTCTCTTTTTGTTCGCCCAATTCACAAATACACCCATTTCTTCTTCTCCACTCTCGGTTTTTCTTTCCATTTCTAGCATCACAGCCCCACGGTCTTCTACCCGCTTCCAAGTTTACGGCCAAACTAGAGCCTTCTGGTTTGGTCGTGAGATTTATTTTATTTTATTAATTTTTTCTACTAACCATTCTAATTTATATAAAACTTGATTACAATTTTATGTATAATATTTGTTTAATCCTTATCATAGGTTTATAAGTTTACATTTATTATTCATTTAACCTTATTATAAGTTCATGCATCAATAATATCATTTTATTTTGTAATCTACTCATTTCATTGCCATAAAATTATATGTATTAATATATTTTTTTCCAACCAATCTCGATTGTCAATCTCTTATTTTATTTCATTTTATACCTACTCACAAGGTGACATAATCACGAAGTTACGAAGTGTTACACAACTAGATCTCAAACTTTTTTGGGTAAGTCAACTAGATGTCAAACTTCATTTTTATACATAGAGTTTAGCTCAACTTTCATTGCATCCAACCATTTAGGAGCATGAATAAGATTTTTGGCTTTAGAAAATGATATTGGGTCACTTTCATCACATATGTCAAAATTACATTCTTGTAGATAAACTGCATAGTCATCTGGTATAACATGTCACCTTTCTTTTTGAGAGCTCCTCAATGGCACATTAGTCGGTGGTTCTATTGGGATATTAGTTATCTCAGTTTCCATATAAGACATGTGCAAATCAGACTTTTGGTAACTTTCATCACTCTTTGGCATGGTAAGAACTTGAAAAGAAATTTTACTTTGAAGAAGTGGATCTAATAAATGATTCTCCTCAAATACCATGTGTCTGGGCTTTTTACCTATAGTATGGAAATCATCTTCAATAAACCTAGAATTCAAAATCTCAATCAATTTGGTAGTATTAGATGGACAATAAAATCTATAACCCTTAGACCTTTCTGGATATCCAACAAAGGAACAAGTAGCTATTTTAGGATCAAGTTTTCTTTCATATGGGTTTATTAATATAGCTTCTACTGCACAAACCTAAACACGCAAGTGATTTAGACTAGGTTTTCTACTTGTCCATAAATTAAAAGGTGTTTTGGCAATTGCCTTGGAAGACACTCTATTAAGAATATATGTAGCAATTCTTAAAGCTTCACCCCACAAGAATTTAAGTAAATTAGAATCGCTAATCATAGACCTAACCATATCAATAAGAGTGCGATTTCTCCTTTTAGCAACCCCATTTTGCTCAGGCATCCCTAACATGGTATATTGGGCAACTATACCACATTCTTGTAGATATTTAGCGAATTACCCTAGATTACAACTTGTTTTTGATCATTCCTTCCTTAGTATTCACCACCGTGGTCAAATCGTACAACCTTAATTTTCTTGTCAAGCTGATGCTCAAATTTTGCTTTATAAATTTTAAATGCATCTAGTGCTTCTATTTTTTCACTAATCAAATAGACATATCCATAGCAAGAATAATTATTGCAACCCACTTCATCAAAGTGACGTCGCGACTAACACATAATACCATATACGCTACACCTACGTATATAATAATACTATGTCAGCCTCTTACACTCTAAAATAGTCAATATACATAAAAATGTTGACAAAGTCTCCCCTAAAGTTTTGACTTATCCAAAAAGAAAATCATCACCTGATAAACCATTCATGCTTCAATACTTCATTCATAGATAATATTTAATATATAACCATCAACCATCATTCATAGTTCATAATCTATTTTCACACTCTAACCAAATATAAACAAATTCACACCACTTTTGGTGATATTGCATATAAAATGATAAATATAATTATACAATGTACGGGCTTATAAAACAACTAAGACTATGCACATAGCGATGAACTGAAGAATCGTCTACTCTTCTTGGGCTAGCCTATTCCTTTTCCTATTTGTTCCTAAAATGTTGAAGAAAATAAACGACCTATCATATGCCCAGTGAACATTCCTTATATATGACATTTAAATGCATTTAAATAACCATGCAAAAAATTAAATTAAATAAAACACTTAAATTCATCATGCACATTCAAACCATACATATATGCATTCATGGTAATGATAAGGCTATTTTTAATACATCATTTAGTAAAACACATGCATATCCATGTATTTTAGAAATAGAGTCAGTTTCACTTTTTGTTTGGCCTGGACAATAGTAGATTGTACCCCTAATTATCTATTCCATAATCATTTCGAGGATTGCCACATAGAGAAAGGCTTACACTTCTTATGGCTTAGTTCCACATGAATTATCACATAAGAAGTATTATTCCCAATGACTAAGTCTATAGAAACGATATCATATTTTAGATATGCTCTTGTAAATCCAAAACATGTTTCTGTGTAAATACAATTTCATGAACTCCAAATCAAATGCAACAAATATCAATACAAATAACATACTTACATTCAAATCATTGTTTATCTACAATGCCATATAAATAAGTAAGATAAAGAAATACTCACAGAATACTAATAATTGAACCCATTGGGCACATATCTCACTTTCTAGTATAATAATCAGCCACTTTCAAATTTCATATAAAATTTAGTAATGTAATCCATCATTTCATTTAATATATATTTTTATGTGCTTCAATTTTTATTTAATAAAAATTAGAGGTTTTGACATAATATCAACATTTACATAATACCAAAAATAATTATTACTCACCAAAATTACTATCCAATCAATTTCTAGTATCCACTCCAAAATTTATGTTTTGATCCACTAGAATTATCCTATCACAGAATCATTTCATAGGCACAAATCAAATTCAATTCATTTTTATAAAGAATTTTTAACATATTAGTTTTTTATATTTAATCCTACACGTGCATTAGACCCCATGTATCGATGTACATTAACTCGGATATTCTCAACAACCTTTAAAATTAATTTTCTGCTTATATAATATATTTTTATAGTGAAAAGTAAAATAAATAAGCTTCCCAAATATATTTGTACTAATTTTTCTAATTTTTATAAATAACCCAATTGGTCAATCATTCACCAAAATTCCAATTGATATTTAAAATTTATGAAGTTGGTGTCGATGGGTATGAATTTTCATTCTCTACATTCCTATGGGATCCAATCAAAGTTTTATTAAGGTTCAACATAGCCAAAAGCCACCCCTAAAGTTATTCAACTTTGAGTATTTATTTTGGTGTCTACTGGACAAACGAATGAAAACTAACAACATATATGAGATTTACATATCACTAGGAATGTATTGGCATAATTTTTACTGAGTTTTACTTACGATGGGGTAGTTCCCCATTTTTGGGTACTACAATAAAACATCCCCTACTGTAAAAATTATACCCCTAGGAACGTAGGACATTGCTTATTTAGCATTTTTGTAATAACAATTGAGAGAAATAACCTGCGCATTGAATTCATTTAAAAACTAGATCTTTCCTCTTCTTATTCCCTCTATTCATTCTCTAGTTCTAAGTCAAATATATGTTTTGGGCAGTTTCAAGTGAGGAGATGAGAAAGAATGTGTTGTAATATCAAATGCAAGACTCCACCGTAAGCAGGCCCACCAATCATCACATGCCCCACTTACATATACATACATATATATATATATATATATAATTTCATTTGCAATCTATTTCATTCACCTCTAATTATACATATTCTTTTTTCTACCCATCTCTGAAACCATACACATTAATAGTATTAATTTTATGAATACTACCACTTTATTAGTTTTTTTATACAACAATTATTGTTTTATAAATAATTTAATTTAAATTAATTTATATGCGTAACATGTATTTTTAATATAAATGTATAATTAACATGTATCTACATGCATAGTCTATACAAATACATGTATTTATATATATTTGCTTCCATTTAAATTAATTTACATGTCAAATTAAAATATGGAGTGTTACAAATCTCCCTAACTTAAAAAATTTTGTTCTCGAAATTTAAATTAAAGGAACATACCTTAAGTACTGAAAAGATCTAAAAATTTTTCATGCATCTCATCTGTACACTCCCAACTTTGCTTTTCATTATCATGTAATCGTCATTTGACTCTAACTAATGAAATTTCTTTGTTTCGCAGCCTTTGTATTCTTTTGGTTATGATCTAAATTGGCCTTTCCTTATAAGTAGTATCCTTCCCAACTTGTATCTGTGTTAAATCTAAAACATGTGTCAAATTTGGATAATACTTTCTTAACATAGACACATGAAACACATTATGAACACTGACCAACTGAGGAGGTAGAGTAAGTCTGTATGCAACTAAACCAATTCTTTCTAGAATCTTGAATGGTCTTACAAGCGTGGAGCTAATTTCCCTTTCACTTCAAATCTCATTTGACCTTTTTGAGGGAAAACCTTCAACAGTACCTAATCACCCACTGCAAACTCTAAGGGTCTATGCCGATTATCAAAATAGCTCTTTTGGCGATCTTGGGCTTTCTTCAAATTTTGATTAATTTGCTTAATCTTTTTAGTGTGAGTTGCAATAACTTTTGGCCCCAAAAACTATGATTCCCCAACTTCATACTAAGAAGTTGGAGATCTGCACAGTCGACAATATAAAGCCTCATACAGTGCCATGCCAATACTAGCCTGATAGTTGTTATTATAAGCAAACTCACACAAAGATAAATATTCACTCCAAGTCCCACCAAACTCCACTATACACGATTTGAGCATATCTTCTAACATCTAAATCACCCTCTTAGTCTGATTATAGATCTGCCAGTGAAATGCTGTAGTAAGATGGAGATGGGTACCAAATCAAGAGTACATAACTAGCCAAAATCTATATGTAAATCGTTGATTTCTATCGGACACAATAGATATAGGCACCCCATGCAATCTCACAATTTCTCGAATATATAACTTGCTCAGTTGGTCTATCGAGTATCTGGTGTTCGTTGGAAGAAAATGTGTAGATTTAGTCAATCAGTCAACAACAACCCATATGGCATCATATCTACCTTGAGATCTAGGCAATCCCTTGATAAAATCCATAGTAATATGCTCCCATTTCCACTCTAGAATAGGTAGGGGTTGCATCTGACCTCTAGGTCTTTGATGCTCAACTTTTATTTGTTGGCACTCACTTAATTTCTACACGTACTTAGCTATATCTTTCTTCATCCCGTACCACCAAATTGTCCTCTTCATATCATGATACATTTTTGTAGATCTTAGATGGATAATGTATTGAGATCTATGTGTCTTTTCAAGTAATGTGGCCCTTAACTCCCTATCAATAGGTTCCATAATCTTCTGTGATAACACAACGCACCATCAGATCCTCTTTGCCAATAAAATCTATCTGTATTGTCAGCCCAAGTTTCATACATAGTCAAATTAGGATCATGCTGCTGTAACTCCTTGATCTTTTGAAAATGAGAGTTTGTTAACTGAATATGCATCTGAACATAAATATCAACATGTAGCTCTACAGAGAGAATACTCATCATAGTCACTCTCTCCAAAAGTCACAATTCCTAGGCCATTTGGAAAGCTACCACACTGTTCTCTATTCATTTTCTACTTAGTGCATCTTTTACAACATTGGCTTTCATTGGATGATACTCCAAAGTAAAGTCATAATCCTTCACGAATTCCAATCATTTACATTGCCTCCTATTCAATTCTTTCTAATCCAATAGATATTTCCAACTCTTAAGATCTAAATACAATGTGAACCTTTCTCCGTACAGATAATGTCTCCATAATATCAACACAAACTCTAGATCATGCACAAGATAATTTTTCTCATGCTCTTTTAGCTTTCTAGATGCATAAGCAATCACTCGACCATCTTGCATCAACACACTTCCCAAACCTATCTGAGCTGCATTTGTATACATTACTAATTCTTTTCTAGGTAGTGGAAGTACTAAAACAGGAGCAGTGGTCAACTTCTTATTTAATTCTGTAAATGCATCTTTGCATGTTGTAGTCCACACGAATGTTACATTCTTCTGCGTTAGCTTTGTCAGTAGAGTAGCTAATTTAGAAAAACCCTTTACAAACTTTCTATAATAACCAGCTAAACCTAGAAACTACGAATCTCAGTTATTGTAGTTGCTCTTGGCCAATTGATAATAGCTTCAACCTTGGCAGAATCAATTGAAATATCCTCTACACTTACTACATGACCCAAAAATTTCACCTTGTTCAGCCAAAACTCACATTTGCTAAATTTATCATACAATCTATGCTCTCTTAAAGTCCTTAAAGTGATATGGAGATGTTGTTCATGATCTTCTTGAGTCTTGGAATATATAAGGATATCATCAATAAACACAATAATGAACTGATCAAGATATGACTTAAATACCATGTACATGAAAACCATAAACATATTAGGAGTATTAGTTGATCCAATAGGCATCACAAGAAATTCATAATGAACATATCTTATTCTAAAAGTACCCTTTGGCACATCTTCTTCTTGAACCCTTAACTAATGATACCCATATCTCAAATCAATCTTAGAAAAGAATTTGGCACCATTTAACTGATCAAATAAATCATCAATGAGTGACAAAGGATATTTATTCTTTACGGTCACCTTATTCAACTGACGATGATTAATACACAACCGTAAGCTTTCATTCTTATTCTTTACAAACAATACATGTGCGCCCTAGGGTGACATACTCAGGTTAATAAACCCTTTAGTCATCAACTCATCTAGTTGAACTTTAAGTTTTTGCAACTCTTTTGATGCCATTCGACGTGGAGGACTGAAAATAGGCTTAGTACTAGGCATCAATTCAATAATAAAATCTATCTCCCATTTAAGTGGTAACCTCGACATATCATCTAGAAACAAGTCGGGGTATTCATAGATTATGGGAATATGTAACACCCCAACCCCCGTATCTTTAAGCATTGGACTTAACCACCATTCTCTTGACAGTGGACTTAACCACCATTCTCTTGACAGTGGACTTAACCAACTAGCAGGTCGGGTCGATATTACTTTATAAGTGACACACACTTGTTCTTCTCTTTTCTCAATATCTCATGCCTTTGTCTAAAAATTCAAGACTACAACCCTCGTATATTTAAGCATTAGACTTAACCACCATTCTCTTGACAGTGGACTTAACCAATTGGCGGGTCGGGCCTGTGTTACTTTACAAGTGACACACACTTGTTCTTCTCTTTTTTCAATATCTCATGCCTTTGTCTAAAAATTCAAGGCTACAAAATTTTTACTTTAATAAAATCAAGGCAAATTAAAAGAGGTAAAGAAATTCAAACTATTTTATTCATAATAGAAAAATTGAAGTACAAAACCTTTAAAAAAATAATTATTACAGCAGAAGACTTCAAAATACTTTTCAGTAGAAAAACATAAAAACTTTGGGCAACACGTCCTAAAAAATTCAAAAAAATAATAAGGTAGAAACTTTCTAAGAACTATCCATGTTCAACTGCTTCATAAGTTTCATGTTTTGGAAAAATAAGAAAGGAATGAGTGAGCACATAGCCCAGTGGATCCTTTACAAACAACCATCTTTCATATTCAAACTCATAATATAATCATAATTCAAACACTTGCAATCATTAGGCATTTCAAATAACAATTTGTTCATGTCAAGTCTTAGACCAAAAGGGCCTTTAATCCCTTGATGTTCTTAACTAAGTAAATAGGGCCCACTCGACATCAACCCGTTAGTGGAACGTGTTAGCATCAACCCGTTACATTTGGTGACTCACAAGGTACTGTGGTACACGACCCTCAAGTACTTAGGTCTGAAAACTATATAACCTAATTCATATGAAAAAGAACATCCATAACGTTGCCTTGACCATATAACCTAACTCATATTAACTCTCATATCATGATCTCATAAAATAAATTTCAGAATATGAAATCAAACTAAAATTTAGAATATATACAATCAATTCATGAAACACTCATAAAACATGTATCATACTTCAATTTAAAAGCCTAAGCATGATACTAACATGGCATGGATGATATAATTTGTAACACCCCAACCCCCGTATCATTAAGCATTGGACGCATCCACCATTCTTTTGACAGTGGACTAAACCAAACGGCGGGCCGGGCTGGTGTTACATTACAAGCGACGCACACTTGACTTCTATTTCAGTCATTTCATGCCTTGATCGTATTTAATCGTACATAACTTAAAATTAAGAATTTAATAAGGCAGTAGTATAAGAAATAACTGAAATTCATAAACTCAATTAATTAAATAAAATTGAGTACATAATTTAAAAAATATTACAGCAGAAGTCTTAAAACTTGGGCAACATGCCCTTACATAAAAATTAGAAACTTTTTAAATAAAAAGAACCTAACTAATATTCATGGTCTTCATGTAATT
>JAJIYU010011872.1:0-14960 GCA_030144865.1 Tinospora cordifolia
TTGTTTATGACATAATGACACAAAATGTTACATTTAAATCTAACTACAACTCAAGGCCACTGCATAATTATATTTATTAAATATTTATGTTATACACGAGTTAAGATCTACAATAAATGATTCAATAACATAAATGTGTAATCACATTACAAGTGTAATATTTTATAATTAGTTTAGTATTCACTTCAATTAAGTTGTGTTGATATTGTACTAATGCTTTTAAAGGGAGGATATTACAACAAAAAAAAGATAATTTTTATAAATATTTGTCAAAAAGTAAAATATTTCTTATTTGTCATATTTTAACTTAAGAATTAACAAATATCATGATTTCTATCTCACCGCCTTCGTTCACCATCAAGATTAAGAATATCAAGCTCTGATTGTGAAACATATACAAACCCAGGAGAATCATTTCGTTGCTTTTGTAGTTTCTTCTTCTTCCAAGTTATTATTTTTATTTTTTTTTTAAGTTTCAAACCCAACTCATCTGAAAAGTAAGTTTGGAGTGGGAGAAATTCACATGGTTCACATGGTTCTTGTTAGGGCTGAAATTAATTTTTGCAAATAGTTTTGGTTTTAAAAGTTCATTTCTTATGTGAACTCCATTTCTCTAGGATTTTGGATGCGATACTTTGTTACCCTGGCTTGAGGTTGTAAAAGTAAATTTTGAGCTATTATTTGGTTTACTTTCAAGTGTATTAGCTTCATAAATGTTATTATAACTTCTAAAAATGGAAATACCATCAGTGGAGTTGATATTTTCTATTAAAAACATAAGCATATTTATGTCACTGTTGTTGTTTTAAATGGAGTTCTCTGCCACGGTTGTAGTTGCTTTCACAATCTTGACGAATTGTCACTGTTGCTAGTCAGACAATCTTGTTGATCTCGCTTGCTATTGCTACTCTTTTGCATTAATCTTGCTATTAACCCTTGTTCTCCTTCTCATTGAAAACTCCATTGATGTTGCTTGCCTTCTATTTGTTGAAAAATAATGCTCTCAAGCTTTATTTATCTCTTAATTGATAATAAAATGAATGTTATAGGGTCTCGTTGTCGTCATCTAGTGTTGTTTAAAAAAATAAATAAAATCTGTGACTACTAAATATATTTTATCGCTATTGCCAACTATTGTTGGCTGTTGTCGGACAATACTGCTAGTACATTATTCTATTGCTAGGGGTGGCAATTTGTGTCATCGTGTCATAAATGAGTTATATTTAAATGAGTTTGACCCATATATTTGCAAACCTAAACCTGACCCGTTTATTAATTGTGTTAGATTTGCAAACCTAAACCCGACTCATTTATTAACTTTGTTATAATCGTGTATCTATATATAACCTATTTAACTTTTTATAAACAAATTTTAAATTTATTTTTTATAAAATATTAATAAAAACATAAAATATATTAAAATAAATTAAATTTTAAAAATATTTTTAAAAAATAATTTTAAATTAACTTATTTATAATTTATCTATTAACTTATCTATAATCGTATTAAACATATTATTTTTCGGGTTTAACAAGTTAACCTATTTATAACCCGAATTTAGTTATGTCTAATCATGTTTGACCCATTTTGACCCAAACTTGTTAACTTCGTGACGTGTTTGAGTTATGTTATCATGTGACGTCATAAATTGTCAACCTTATCCACTTCGTCTACTAGTGCATTCCCTTGCCTTTATATTCATATAATATATAGATTATGTACAATAAATATCTATATAATATACAAATTTTCGTCGATTAAATATGATAATTTTGATATTAAGTTTTCGTTAGTTATATGTTTTTGATATATATGATATTTTTATAATATTTACCAATTTTAGAACATATAAGTGTAATTTTTCCTTTTAAAAATGCCCAATACATGAAGGAACTTACTATCGTGCATGACTTCAAAGACATGAATACCAAGATGTCCATTTAATTTTAACACCCTAAATTTTAACTTGACTTTTCAATTGTTTCAATTGTAGATAGACACGTATATGCATGTAAAGTTAATTATATATGTATATTAAAACATATGTTATACATATAAAAAAAACTGATACTTTTCATAAAATAAATGTTACAATGATGATGAGCAAAAGTACCAAAGAACATTTTCTTAGCTTCAATAGACCCAATAGTCTAAAAGGCAAGTAGTTTTTGATTGGGAGTTTTTTTTAAATAATATAAAAAAATAAATTATTTTAAAAATGTCTAACCTCCCAAATTTATTTCATTTATACTTACTTTTAATAGTATCTCGCCACGCGTACGCACAGGTAGCTTTTTTCAATTTTATTTAATCCACGTGTGAAGGCGTCTTTATAAAAAACGTCTTCTATATAAATTCCTATTTATATGGAAGGCGTCTTATAAAAAACGTCTTCTATATAAATCCCTATTTACATGGAAGACGTCTTTTAAAAAGACGCCTTCTATGTAAATTTTTTTTAATCTTCTTTTTTAAATAGTGAGTTTTTTATTTGTGATTTCTCTCATTTTTTACGCTTTAAAAAATCTCAAATGATAAAAAAAACCTCAAGTGAAGATGTCTTCGTGTCACTTGATTTAAATGACACTTTTACCTCTTTTTTTAACCAAGAGAAAAACAACTTGAAAAAAATAAACAAATTAAAAATTACTTAAAAATATATATACAAAGTGAAGGCGTGTTATTTTTTTTTAAACAACGACAACTTGAAAAAAATGAAAACAAATTTAAAAAAATGCCTTCGTCTTGTATCTTTTTTAAATTAAGTGAAGACGATTTGAAAAAAATATTAACAAAGTGAAGATTATTTAAAAAAAATGTCAAGTCGTTTTCACTGAAAACGCTTCACTTGATTTTTTTAATAGCATATCAAGATAATCTAATGTCAAAAAAAATAAATGAAGACGATTTAAAAAAAAAGAAAAACAAAGGCGATTTAAAAAAAACTCATTTACTTCATTTTTCTTTGTAATCAAGTGAAAACGACTTGAAAAAAATGAAGTGAAGATGATTTAAAAAATAAAAAATTATCTAAAGTAAAGGCAAGTTCACCTGGTTAAAAAAAACGAATACAATTTGAAAAAAATAAAAGAAAACTAAAGACAATTAAAAAAAGATACATTGGCCTCATTTTTTAAAATCAAATGAAGACAACTTAAAAAAAATTAAGCGAAGACATAGAAATGAGAACGAAATCCAAATAGCAACTGAAAATATAATGTAAAAAAAATAAAACGAGTTGAAGTCGTGTTAATTTTTTTAAAAATAAAGACAATTTGGAAAAAAAATGAAAACGATTTAAAATTCATCTTTTTTTTTAAATCAAGTGTACACGATTTGAAAAAAATATTAACGAAGTGAAGATTATTTAAAAAAATGTCAAGTAAAGTGGTCTTCACTGAAAATGATTTCACATGATTTTTTTATAATATGCCAAGATAATATAGTGTCAAAAAAATTAAATGAAGACAAAATTGGAAGGCATTTATATGGAAGGTGTTTACAAAAATTAAATAAATCCATATAAACGCCTTCCAATTTTGTCTTCATTTAATTTTTTTTGACACTAGATTATCTTGGCATATTATAACAAAAAACATGTGAAAGCATTTTCAGTGAAGACAACTTCACTTGACATTTTTTTAAATCGTCTTCACTTCGTTAATATTTTTTTTCAATCGTCTTCACTTGATTTTAAAAAAAGATGAAGGCGTCTTTTTTTAAATCATTTTCATTGTTTTTTTCAAATTGTCTTTATTTTGAAAAAAATTAACACGACTTCACTTCGTTTAATTTTTTTTACATTATGTTTTCAGTTGCTATTTGGATTTCGTTCTCGTTTCTATGTCTTCACTTAATTTTTTTTAAGTCAGTGAAGCTACCTTTAGTTCGAATAATTTTTTTTTTCAAATTTTCACTTTGTTTTATTTTTTTTTTAAGTCGCCTTCGCTTGATTACAAAAAAATCAAGTGAAGACATCTTTTTTAAATCGTCTTCGCTTTTATTTTTTCCAAATTGTCTTCATTTAATTTTTTTTTGACACTAGATTATCTTGGCATATTATAAAAAAATCATGTGAAATCATTTTCAGTGAAGACAACTTCACTTGACATTTTTTTAAATCATTTTCACTTCGTTAATATTTTTTTCAAATCGTCTTCACTTGATTTTAAAAAAAGATGAAGGCGTCTTTTTTTAAATCGTTTTCATTTTTTTTTTCAAATTGTATTTATTTTGAAAAAAAATTAACATGACTTCACTTCATTTAATTTTTTTACATTATGTTTTCAGTTGCTATTTGGATTTCGTTCTCGTTTCTATGCCTTCACTTAATTTTTTTTAAGTTGTCTTCATTTGATTTTAAAAAATAAGGCAAATGTATCTTTTTTTAATTGTCTTTAGTTTTCTTTTATATTTTTTCAAATTGTATTCGTTTTTTTAAACTAGGTGAAACTGCCTTTACTTTAGATAATTTTTTATTTTTTAAATCTTCACTTTATTTTTTTCAAGTCGTTTTCACTTGATTACAAAGAAAAATGAAGTAAATGAGTTTTTTTTTTAAATCGCCTTTGTTTTTTTTTTTAAATCGTCTTCATTTATTTTTTTTGACAATAGATTATTTTGATATGCTATTAAAAAAAATCAGGTGAAGCGTTTTCAGTGAAAACGACTTGACATTTTTTTTTTAAATAATTTTTATTTCGTTAATATTTTTTTCAAATCGTCTTCACTTAATTTAAAAAAGATACAAGATGAAGACATTTTTTTAAATTTGTTTTCAATTTTTTTCAAGTTGTTGTTGTTTAAAAAAAATAACACGCCTTCACTTCGTATATATATTTTTAAGTAACTTTTAATTCGTTTATTTTTTTCAAGTTGTCTTTCTCTTGGTTAAAAGAAAGAGGTGAAAGTGTCATTTAAATCAGGTGACACGAAGATATCTTCACTTGAGATTTTTTTATCACTTGATATTTTTTTAAAGCGTAAAAAATGAGAGAAATTCCAAATAAAAAACTCAATATTTAGAAAAGAAGATTAAAAAAAACCTACATGGAATGCGTCTTTTCAAAAGACGCCTTCCATGTAAATAGGAATTTATATAGAAGACGTCTTTTCAGAAGACGACTTCCATATTAATAGAGATTTATATGAAATGCGTTTTTTGTAAAGACGCCTTCACACGTGGATTAAATAAAATTAAAAAAAGCCACCTGTGCGTACGCGTGACGAGATACTGTTGAAAAGTGGGTATAAATAAAATAAATTTGGGAGGTTAGACATTTTTAAAATAATTTAATTTTTTATATTATTTAAAAAAAACTCCTTTTTGATTAGCCTTTAACCTCTCCGCCCTTTCGCTTACTTATTGCTTTTTTAGTCTTGTTAGGAAGTCTTGACAACCTTATTTTTATTATTTTTTTTGACTCCATGTCAAGATATTCAACTAAACATCCCAACATGGAGAAATGGGGAAAAAAAAAAAATTCTCAATTATATATTTGACAATTTAAGCGGATTAATTATTATTCTCATATTTTCTTCTAATTAATGTTTGTGCTCTAACTAACAAATCATTAAACTTGATAACCGAGTTTTTTTTTTGGGTTTATGAAATTTAAGATTTATCATTTCAACTTTTTTCAATTAAAGCTTAATTTATAATTCTTATTTATATTCTTAGAATTTAAATAAAAAATATATATGTGTGGCTGTTTTTTGTTTTTTAACCAAATAATGAACAACGCAACTATTTAAATTCAACTTCATAACTTAATTTTTTTAATTTTTTTTCTTTTTCATAATTTACCTAAAACAGCTTTGACGTAAATCTCACACATTAAATTACTATTCTTTTTCTTCTTCTTTATTATTTATTTATTTATTTTTCTAGCTTGCAAGGTTGCAATTAAAAAAAGAGCAAAATAACAATAGAAATAATTTGAGGCATTAGATGCCAGATAATGACATTTTGAGAAATATATAAAAATAATTGAGGTCAGAGTGTAGAAGGAATTTTAAAAATAAATTATAATAGTTTAAATCATATTCACTATAATTTATGAAAAATTAATTTTAAAAATTATTGTGTTATTTATTTTAACTTAAAATAAGTAATTTTTTAGAAAATTGATGATTTAAATTTTTTTTATTAAAAACAATTTTTAAATTTTTTTGGTTGTCGAAAGGGTAAAACTGGAACAAACGTAGAAAAGCAGAGCAAGCAATGAATGCTTTTACATGAACTCAACCCCCAAACCCAACTCCAGTCGTCACGCAACAGCACCACCGCTTCACATCGAAACCGCAAATTCGAATGCACCGCACGATTCAATCTTCTCTCTCTCCCTCTTCGGATCTCTCCGATTATACCATCACCGTCTCATCCTTTTCAAACCAGCTCTCGAACCCTAGCTTCGTCATCGTCATCGTCATCGTCATCATCATCATCATTTGGTAAGCACAAGGGTATTTATATATATATAGTTTTAAATTTCGTATTTCTTGTTTTTTTCTTTCCTAATTCGAACTTGAAGTTCATTTCCGCGTTTGCTCCAACGCCACCGAGCTCACGATTTCTGTGTATAATTTGGGGGCTTACGTTTTTAAGTCAATTCGTTGAATTTCGTTGGCTTTGCGAGGTTTTGGGGTTTGAATAGTTGAGTTCGTTGGTTTTCGGCAGTTGCATTGTGCATAGAATTTCTTTTTCTAAATAGGGTTTTATCCCATTTTGCGGCATTGACATTGTAGTCCATGTTTTTTAATGTGTCACGAAGTTACTTATGCTGGGAACGGTGGGTCGTTACTTGTTTTTGAATCTTTTGATAGATCATAAAGCAATTTTCAAATCAACCAAGCGTTTTCTGGATTATACATTCTTGGAAATACCTTGTTTGTGATAGATTCAACATTTGAGTCCTGGAGGTGTCGTTAGATGACATACACCCAGAAATATTTTCTTTAGATTTGTTTAGCCAATTCATTTATAACTAGAAACTTGTTAGCTTCTCCCATTGTTGATTTGCAATTGCTTTTGTAAGGGGGTAAGGCAGATTACTGATGCTACCTTGATAGCAAAATGAGGTAGTTGGGGAACATAAGGGAAAAGGTAGACAAGTCTTTAAAACAAATTCTGAAGAAGCATATGACGTGGTGTGATGGAATTTTTGGAGTGTATTCTTTGAAAAAAGGGTTTCAATATAGATGGTATAGATGGACTGAAGGCTGTTTGTGTTTGGTCTTTTACTTGATATTCATTGTGGGAGGCTTTGGGGTAAGATTTCAACATCTAAGGGCGTTAGACAGAGTTTTCCCTTTTTTTAGTTTATTCTTGTTGCAGATGTTCCCGGAAGGATGGTGGATAAGGCTACCACTTAAAAAGTGATAAATGGATTTTCAGTCAAGCACTTGGGTGTCAATGTATCTTACTTGCAATTGCTGGATGTTTGTTTGTTTTTGGTCGGCAATAATGGAGTCAGTTTGGGGGCTACTTTGAAGATTATTGAGGCATTTTGTTGGGTGGGCATTTGGGATGAGGCTTAATTTGGAAAGTTTCTAGTTGCACAATATTTCCATGAAGGAGGAGGATATTCTTAATGTTTTAGGTTTGCGTGAGTGTTTGGCGAGTCAATGGCTATTGAGTATCGACTTATATAACGACCCTTTTTCCAAATATTTGGAGAGGCAAGACTCTGGGCTAGCGTTCAACACCAAGCACTAGCAACCCTATTACGATAGGCTGCAATACCTTTACAACATAATGTACAACCAACTAACATACATAAACAAGCCTTTAAAGCAAAAGCTTATTAAAATGTCATAAGTCTTATAACTATCATAAACTTTTCAAATATAAACAAAATATTTGAAAGACAAAATTATGAATTCAATTAATCCATACAAATCCTACCTCTTGTGCATCTTAAATTAAACTATTATTTCTATTATTAATTTTAAATTTATGTCTAGTTGCAATGTACTTACTCTCAAATATAGTGACCAATCTAAATAAATAGGCGATCCTTTGTCCTTCTTTTGAACACTAGATGAACTTGAAACGTTTGGATAAAAACATGGGTGAGCTAAAAAGCCCAGTGAGATGATATCGCATGCCACCATCATATGCTCACTAATAATTTAAAAAGATGCATGAGTTACTAAGTCAGATGATGCATATGTAAGATACAAGTACAAATTATACCAAAGTTATAGTTAAAATTCCGATTACGCTTATACCAAAGTTATCAGCTTCAAGGCGTAATGACTTGATACAATCAACTTTGTGCTTACTATATCTTATGACCACTTCATAGCCTTACGTGGGAAAATAATCATCATATCAAGGCCCAAATCTAGGAATCCTCCACCCATCAATGCACCGTTATCAATCCTTACGATTGTTTTAATGAACTTTCTTACTTATTCCACTAAAACTCCTTTTTATTTTAAGCATAAAAGCAATAATATTTACTATCAATGCAACTCATTAAATAAAATCAACACATGAACCACTCTGTAAAAGCATGATATTTCATAAATTATCCGTTCACAAACATGAAAAACAATTTATATATTTATGATGATATGCACACAATGGCAGAATAAAACCATACTTACCTGCTCCAATCAACTTGTATAACCTTTAATCTCTCTTTAGATTTTTAGATTCCAATATTACACATTTTCAGAATTGTATATAATCTTCAAACCCATAATTCCACCATATCTCTAAATTTTTAATAAATGTTTATCTACATACACATGTAGTTTTATAACCAATATTGTTTATTTATTTAATACTCATATATTTTCATACCTAAATACTATTTTAGATAACAAAATTATATATGACATATAAGGTTGTAGTTTATTTATTTATCATTTAATTCACATCATTATTAAATTGTAACCCATATATTTATATGTGAAAACCAATCTATATTATGAGAACCTATTTTTATATTATGAAAACTAGTTGTTATAAATGAAACCCATCAATATTATGAATTTGGATGTTGTATATGAAAACCAATCAGTATCTGAAAGCTAGTTGTTATACTTATAATATAAGACATTGCACTGCTCTCTATGCCAATCCCACATGCAATACCTCCGAGAGAGAGAGAGAGGACAATTGCTAATCTAGCAAGACGTAAGAGACTGAGATTCTTCCCATATCACACTAGGAAGGATAGATTTGTCTTCGAATAGCCTTGCATTCCTCGCCTTCCACACGCACCAGACCATTGCCATACTGGCCACAACTTAATGATCTCTCCACTTCTTGTTGACTTCCTCTGAAAAGGGACAAATACGACAAGGATGATCCTGCACGAGATTCTCAAGAAAGATAGGGAAAGGATGTCTTCAGATATCCCATATGAAAGATACATGGGGGCAATGCAGAAATAAATGATCTCATACTCCCCACTTCTTTTACAAAACAAGTAGTAATGTGGAGACAAAAATTGACTTGGGAACCTCTTCTGGACCATGTCCTCTGTGTTTAACTTTTCCTTTATCACTTTCCAAGCCAAAAACTTAACCTTAGACGGGAGTAGTGCCTTCCACATCACCCTTAGAAGGGGGAGGGCTGAAATGAAGAATCATCAAGTAGATAGGAAAAGAAAGATTTAGAGGACAAAACACATGAACCATCCTTGATCCAACAATTTTCTCCGCCCGATCCTGCACTGAACTCTTTAACAGCGGAGAGTGATCTCTTCTTCTTCACACCTTGAACCCCCAGACGATCAAAAGTACAACTTCCATTGTATGGATGACAAATGAGGACTGTTCTCCATGAAAGAAGAGACCGAAGAATGTTCGCCTGTGGATAACCTGTACAATCTAGGTAACAAGACTGAAAATGCCTCATTCCTCCACTACACATCCTCCCAGAGCTGAATATCTTCTCCTTTTCCTAACCTCAATCTGATAAGGGGATAGTAAAAATAATGTAGAGAATGAATAAACTTCCAAGGACTCCTATGCGTAGCATATCTCTGAATACTGGTATCTTAACTGTTAATGTGCATGCCATGTCTACTTGTGATCACTCTCCCCTAGAGCTTCTCCCGTTTCCTCGAGAACCGCCATAGCCATTTCTTCGCTAGAGCTCTATTCCGTGCGATCACATTTCCCATCCCTAAACCTCCTAGATCTTTTCTCATATGAACTTGGTTCCAGTCCACCAAATGCATAGCATGCCCTTCATCCATCCCTCCCCATAGAAAATCTCGCATCAATCTCTCAATCAGGTTGACGTCTTGCTTTGTGATCTTAAAGACTGACAGAAAGTAAGTAGGCAAGGCATCTAAGACAGATTTGATTAGTGTAAGCCTACCTCTTGAAAGAAACGCTCATTTCCAACTTGCCAACCTCTTTGCAACCTTAACCACCACAGGTTCTCAAAATCTATGAGACCTTGGCTTCTCCTTTAACGACATGCCTAAATACTTCAACGACCATTACCCTTGTCCACACCCAAGCTTTTGAGCAACTCCTTTTAGCCACTCTTCAGATGTAGCTGTTCCAACAACAGACGTTTTGGATATATTAATTTGCAATTCTGAAACATTGCCCTAATTTGAACATAAAATCTACATTTTCTACCTCTCCTTCCTCAAAAAGGATAGTATCATCGAAAAACTGTAGATGCGATACTTCCACCCTTTCCTTCTCGACCACAAAACCCGGTACCCTTCCCGTTTCCTTTCCCTTGTACAACATTCAGCCCAATACGTCTGGAACCATAGGAAACAAAAAAGGAGATAGTGAATCTCCTTGTCATAACTCTCTTGCGGCTTGAATTTTATCCCTTGACTTTCGATTAATAAAGACAGACTATGGAACCGTCCTCAAACAACCTTGAATCCATATTCCCTCCAATTTTCTCCAAACCTCTTTCTTTTCAGCACAAAATCTAGGAAGCATGGAATGAAAATTCGTCGAATTTCGCCGAAATTCGACGAAATAATTCAGATTTTCTGGTTATCGAACCAGAGTTTAGTTGTAAAACAAAAAATACAAAAAATCGACAAAACTTCGAAGACTTCGACGAAACTTCGAGGATTTCGACAAAACATGGAGAATTTCGATAAAACTTCGAAGATTTCGATGAAATTCGTGAAAAAATTGAAGATTTTGGTGAAATTCGTGGAATACACAAGTAAATAATATATTGTTCTTAACATGTATAATAAATACTAAATCTTTTTAATGTTAAAAGACAAGTTTGAAACCATTATATGTATACTTTTATATTTAAAATATATTGATTTATATTTGTTTTCATCATTTGTAATAGAATTTAGGCATATTTTTGCATTTACGTAGAATTTTTTGAACTTCTTCAAGTCGACAATTTTTTACAAAACTTCTTTTAAGTTTCTCGAACTCTTTGAATTAATTCTGATTTTTGAAGGTTGAAGTTTGAGGCGAAATCGAATTTTCAATCCTTGCTAGGAAGTCCCAGTCGACCATATCATAAGCCTTCTCAAAATCGTGCTTCACCAACACTCCTTTTTTATTCCTAGCTTTATAGTTTCCAATAACTCATTTGCTACTAAAACTACATCCTTCCTTTGACAAAAGCAAATTGATTCTTCGAAATTGTGCCATCCATAATCCCTTTGATCCTGTTTGTTAAAACCTTGGGAATGATTTTGTGCAGATTTGTAGTGAGGCTAATAGGTCTGAAATCTTTTATTGTCCTCGGGGCATTCTTCTTCGGAATCAAGCATATGTACTTCTCGTTAGTGCACCTATTCATTACTCTGGACCCATGAAACTCCTTCATCACTGACATAATATCTGCTTTCACTACATCCCAACACCTCTGACAGAAACCATAGAGAACTTGTGGGCCTTGGGGCCTTAGAACCTTCACACTTGAAAACTGCTGTCTAGACCTCCTCCTTAGAAAAAGTTTCTTCTAACCTTCTACTTATCTCCATTCCAATAGGGTTCCAATTTATCCTGTCAACTCCCCAAACGTGAGTCTGCTTCATTCTAAAATTTTCATAAAAGTGATATGGGATAGTGGCCTCTATTTGACCCTCATCTTCAATCACTTCCCCCTTATCTCCCTCTAGCCTAGCAATTATGTTTGCAACTTTCCTACCGCTCAAAATTTGATGAAAGGACTTGGAGTTTGCAACCCCCTACTTTAACCATCTAACTCCAGATTTAAGCTATTCTCCCCTTTCTAAATCTTTGTTTAGATTCCATAATTCCCCTCTCTTTTTCCATCTTTCCCTCCGCTTCTTCTCATCCCACTGACCACCCCCTTTTAGCCCATCAATGATCCCTATCCTATTCTCTAACATTCTTCTTCTACTTTCCCCCTCCCCCAAAGAAGCCATTCCCTAATTATGGCACATAATCTTGACTGTTTGTAACTTCTGCATAACCTTATATTCCTCTTTCTTCCCTTCGACACTAGCACTCCACCACTCCACCACTCCTTAATCTTTTCTTTAATATTCAGATGTAATGCCAACCTTCCGTCAAATCTTTTTGGTCTTGGGCCCCATCTATGTTTGGATGTGTTGAGAGAAATGGGCCAATGATTGGGCACAAAACAACCTCTCACTTCCTATCGGCTATATGGGTATAATTCAGCCTATCTATCTTTGAATAAAACCCCGTCAAGGCGACAACAAATTGGATCCCCCCTAAAATTAGATCTAGTGTACCATTAAAGAGAAGAGGATCATGGAGGCCCAACTCTTGGTTCAAGTCGTCAAAATCCTTCATACATATTATAGAATAAATATAATACAATTGAGTTATTTACTTATATTGCAATTGACTTATTCTTCAAGAATGCAAAGAAAAGGGAATAAACTATACCTTTGATTGTCAATTCACTCTTCGGAACGTATTTTGAGGCCTCTGCAAGTGGCTTCTGGATGCTTTGTCATTCTCTTTTGACAACTCTAGGGTTTTGGAAAAGTATAGAATGATTTAAAACTAATTGAAATAGGTTTTACGTAAAAAATCTCACTATAGTATCCTAGTTGTATTAGAATCCGCAACTTTCTATTGTTTATTTATTTATTTTATTTTATTGTGGGCCTACCAATCCTTTATTTCTATTTTTTGCCCCTTTTTTTGAAGGTTGTTATGACTTATCTTGGGTTTCCTCTTAATCAAGAGTGTTTTGGATGGAGTACTTATTTTTTTTCAAAACAGAAACTATTATATTTATATAATAAAAGGGTCCTAAATTCTTGTATTATGGTAGAGTGAAATATCAACCCTTGGATCAAAGCCACAATCCTAAACTCATTATCATCTTGACCGTCCAATTTAAATTAAATTATTTGAATTAATGTCATATTGGGGGAATCCTCTAGTTTAAGGAAATCAACCCCTACCTAATAAAGGAACGAAACTTTGACTTCGACCTTCAAAAATTCAAATTAATTCGAAGAGTTAAAGAAATTCAAGAGAATTTTTGTAAAAATTTGCCGAAAAATTCGTCGACTACGAAAATTTCAAAAAAGTAAATGTAAATGTAAAAATATGCATATTTTTTATTAAAAATAATGAAAACAAATATATATAAATGCTACATATAAAAGTATAAAAATAATAATTTCAAACGTATATTTTAACATTGTCAATGTATTGCACATTCAAACGTATAATTTCAAATGCATATACTAGCCTTTACAAAATCATTGCCAGGACCCTAGCAAGGAGGTTAAGGGAGGTGATTCAAGTCACAGTAGCAGATAATCAGCTGGGTTTTGTTAATCAGAGACACATTTTTGATGCTATTTTGATTGCTAACGAGGCAGTGGATGATTATAGAGTCTGGAAAATAGAAGGGCTGGTGGTCAAAATTGACTTCTCTAAGGCGTATGATTCGGTTAGATGGAAGTACCTCATTTATGTTTTGAAGAGAAAAGGTTTCGGAGAAAGATGGTGTAAGTGGATATACGGTTGCATTTCTAAAGTCTCGTATTCCATTTTCATTAATGGTTAGACGAAAGGGAAAATCATTGCCGAAAGAGGCCTCAGACAAGGTTGTCCTCTTTCCCCGTTCCTGTACATTCTTGTAGCAGACAGTCTTCACGGCATTGTGGAAAGGGCTAGGCAGTTCGGTTTTCAAGGCTTCGAGGTAGGCCAGCAAAAGATCCACCTGTCTCATCTTTTCTATGCAGATGATGCCCTTTTCTTCTTGGGCAACTGTCCGAAAACCTGGGAGATGCTCCTTCGGGCTCTGGAAAGTTTTTCCCTGGTTTCTGGTCTGCATATAAACTTCCACAAAAGTCAATTGGCAGGTGTTAACATTAAAGACGCAGACATGGCTCTAGCTCACAAGATGTTCGATATCCCTGTTGTCAAGTGGCCGATGAAGTATTTAGGCTTGCCTTTGGGGGGAAATCCAAGGCGGATATCCTTTTGGGAGCCAGTTACTCACACTGTTAACAAAAGGATCGAAGGATGGAAATGTTCTTATCTCTCAAGAGGCGGCAGGCTTCTATTGATCAAAGCAGTTCTTGAGGCACTTCCGATGTATTATATGTCCATTTTTCGGATGCCTTCAATGGTTCAGCAAGAGATTGATAGGAACATCAGGCGGTTTTTTTGGAAAGGCGAAGGAGCTGAGAAGGCTCAAATGCTTGGAAGATGGCAGCTGGTTTGCAAACCTAAGGAGGAGGGAGGTCTGCGAGTAGCTCATCTTATGACAAGGAACAATGCTCTTGCTTCTAAATGGCTGTGGAGATTCTCCAAGGAGCAAAACCAGTTGTGAGGAAAATTATTGCTAGCATTCATGGCTGCTCCCAAAACGGAATGATTGCAGGAGTCAATCCCAAGGTGACTCACAGATCTCCTCGGAAATTCATTCACTCCCTGTATGACAAATTCAGGCCCCATACTCAGTGGAAGGTTGGAGATGGGAGGAGTGTCAGATTTTGGGAGGATGCGTGGTGTACCACTCTTCCTT
>JAJIYU010011873.1:0-14959 GCA_030144865.1 Tinospora cordifolia
ATTAAGTAAGATGAGATGAGAAGCTATTAAAATATAAATTAATGTTGTCTTTGGTAAAATGTTTGAGATTATAAACAAAAATTGTCTAAAATATTTAAATTCAAAATTTCGGAGCTCAAAATACATAAAATATTTATGCTGTTGATTTCACTTGTAAAATTAGCAACCCGTAGTTGTTTTGCTACCTACTAAATCAGTTTGAGATCAAACCATCACAACAGTTTGAAACCAACTTCATTTTTATTTTTTTTTCGGTTGAAGAAGAATGTATTGTGCCGGAATTCATACAAAATTTAATAAATAAATAAAATTAATAAAAATATTTGAGCGCAATAGACCTTAGGAAAATCTACGAAAATCATGGGCCAAGGACTCGTGATCAACGTACCAAAGAATCGGCGAGTCAAAACGAAGAGTCAAACATTGCACGAAACTAAACAACGCAACAAACCCTGACTACCGCGGTAGCCAACCACGTTAGTGTGAGCGAAACCCAAAGAAAAGATGCAATCTTGTTTACTGCGGTAATGAATTGAATTACCACGGCAATACGTGATTATATATGTTAAAACCGTGCACAAGAAACCTTAATTCTGCACTCTTAACCCTGCAGTCGCACTTCTTCTCCCCGGAACCAAAAACAGTCGCCACCAAACGACTTGCACCTCCTCCCTTAGGCATTCTAGATTGGTTTTGATCTGCTCCACACTCCTGTTACTGACTGCAAGCATTAGCCGAAGAACTACACAATCTGCTAGGAGTGTGGACTGTAACACGTTTTGAACCGTGGCACCAAGGAAAGATGTTTGTTTCATAGAGAATACATGTTTTTTTTTATCACTGTTTCAACGTTGCTTGAGTTTAAGAACGTTCCTCTTGCCTAAACAGAGCATTGAACACGTTCAAAGCATTTCTTTAAGGCGAACGGTGAGGCAAATGAAGGAGGGAATGTATAACACTGAAGTATAATGTCTTTCTACCTTGTATGATTCGTATTTTTAGTCCTAAGTCAGTGCGTTGAAGATCAATCATGAGAGGAAATGAGAAACGCACAAATAGAGTGCAGGTTTTCGAAAATTACATGACCACCGTAGTAATGATCTCTGTAGTGCATTGTTTATATGAAATTTCTCACATGTTACTGAGATAATGCATAGGACTACCATGGTAACGACATGGAAAAATATGCCACAACCCAGCCTACCACTGTAACGCGTCTTAGAGTCTGAGTCCGTGTTTCCATGCACAGACCTTGATCACCATGATAATTCTTGACTCTATTGCGATACAGAAGAGAAAATATAGACCAATATATATCTGTTGTGACCTTCTTACATACCATACACCACATAGACTTAAGAATCATCGTGTTATGGTTTAAAAACACCAAATATGCCTTGAAATCTAACCAAAATCATATATAACAGCGAGGTTGAGGACTCAAGGAAATTTGGATACTAAAGCAAGGATTACAAAGAATTGAACAAGGAAACAAGTGGAGATGACTATTTACATTCTTTAATATTATTTTAGTCTTAAACATTAAGCATGATTGATTTTTTACCGTATCTATTTGTTTAGAAGCATGCTAGGAATGTTACCATGATTTGTTTGGATGATTTCATGTTTGTGATTCATGTAAAGCACATTGTATGCCTCTCACATGATAATTTTGCTTTGATATTATATTATGTCCTTTGTGTGACCCGATGCATGATTAATAGTTTATCAAAATATCTTATGTGTTCATATTATATGATGAAAATATGAACATGCATGCTAGTGGTTACTAAACAAACATGATTAAGAGTTTAACCACGTACTGGTGCGGTGATACGGATATTATTGCAATGGTCTAATATCATTGTGGGTATTCTCAACCATAGGTAGGTCTCATGCTACTGTGACAATAGTAAGAGGGGACTGATTGTTGAGTGAGACTATACTCCTTAGACTAATAGTCAAGTGAAGCTTCATTCCGGAGATAGGGTCATGAATAGGTAATCTACCGTGGCTATTACTTTCTATATTCTGGACCTAACGAGGAATACCAAAGAAAGTCCTTTCAGTCATAATGTCAACTTAAATAATTAAATTGTTCGAAATGCTTAATGTTTTATAAGTGTTTGCATGTTTGATGTTTTTGTCTTTAATAATGTTCGAGATGCGTTGTATATGATCCACTGAGTTTTTGAGCTCACCCCACTCATTTCTTTTTAGGTAATCACCGAAGGCACTCGCACTGAAGGCACTAATGAGGTTGTGTAAGAGTAGAGTTTACTTATTTCTTTTCAATTGTAGGGCATTGGACCCACTTGTTGATGACGACTATTGAGCCAAGTAGTTACCATTTTATAGGAATCTTGTGGACAATGTTTAAATTATTGTTATGGGTAAGTGATTTATTTCATTTAGCTTATCGTCCCTATGTTGTTTGTTCATGCGATGAATTAGTGAATTATTACTCTGATAAATGATGGGATGTGACCTAGTATAAATAAACCAGGAGATGATATTGAGAATAGTAATATCTCGGTGCTTAGACAATGAAAGTGGGAGTGACCACATGTAGAGCAGGACTGATGATCACTATAATATGAACATGTCTCGAGTTGAGAGACGAAGGCGCCCGGATAGTGGTGACTATGATTAGATTTTGGGCCAGGGTGCTACAAAGTTGATATCAAAATTTAGTCAGTAGCTCGTTGAAAAAAAGTAGACTAACACCCAAAGGTGGTGTCATAGCTCAGTTAATAGGACTACTGGGCAGAATGTCTAGACTTAGACAGAGTTGACTCAAATGAGGAGTCTAGGGCTTAGATATTAGCTTAAGAATGAAGAGTGTTGAGTCTACACCAATGGTGGCGTCAGAGCTCAGTTAGTTAACCTACTGTATGAATGTTAGAGCCCGTGATACGGAGTGCTAGGCTAGAGTCTAAGGTTTAGACCATGGTTTGCCAGTCTGAGGGAGGAATTGTGTAGTAAAGATGTTAGACACATAGGTCTACGAGAGCACCTTAGGTATGGACTAGGGTGTTGTCGAGATGGTATAGTGGATCATGAATAAAAGCTTTAGGACATAGGTTAGAAACTAAAAACACGTAAAGACGAAACACATGTTTGGTCAGGACATGAGATCGGGATGATCTCTATTCTTTGGTTTCTGTGTGGTATGGGATAGATAAGAATTTGTAGATATGGAAGAATCTTGGACTTCGAGATTAATAAGCCATGTTTGGTAAATGGTTGGTGACTTTAGAAGAACTTATTTCCTTATGCTTAGCTGGTATGGGACGGTTACGTATAATGAGGCTTGGAAAACCTTAGTTGTTGAGAAATTTGTGAAATTGTATGAGTGTAGTGATATTTCTGGGTAAAAATCTATGTTGCCGAGCAAGCATGGTATAACACATTCGAACTCAAGGGCATGGATGAAAACTTAGGAATTTCCCTAAGCTAGCATGGAATTGTTTGATTGTATGCCTAATTGTTTGCTTGCATGTTTGCCAATAAAGAGATTTTGAAAAATTCACGTTATGATTTTTTTTAACATTTTGAACCCAGATCCAATACTAGAAACATTAGAGGAGCTAGAAGCAAAAACCAATAAGCCACTAAACGGATGAGAACTTAAAGACACGAATATAGAGTTGTGATAGTACAAATGAACGTTAGAGTGATTTCTTCGATCAATTTATCATGATTGAATAGATCTTTGGTTGTAGGATATGGCTAGATCCAAGAAACATGTTGAAAGAGCTGTCGCAACTGATGAGATTGAACTACAGGGGTAGGGGGCATAGATTAATTAGATTGAGGCTCAGGTGGGGGCTATATTGAATCTTGAGTTTTGGACAGAGATCACCAAGAGGTCCACAAAGCAAATCATGAGGTCATTGCCATTGCTACATATACAACCAAAAGTGCACCAATGCGCAAGTACAGGCCCCACACTAGGAGTAGATTTTGGTACAAAGGTGCCCATGCCAGAGGTTCCATCCGTGAGAGGGCACGGGATGAGATAGAGGGTAAGGAACAGAGGGCAATGTTGATGGAGTTATAGAAGCTCAACCCTTCTTTGTTCGATGGCACATCTAACAGCATGATAACTGATCACTGGTACTAGGAGCTAGATGAACATCTAGATGTGTTAGGGGCGATAGGTCCCTATAGAGTTGTGTTAACCACCCATTAGTTTAATGAAATAGCTAGGAGTTGGTTGAGTATGTTGAAGGCAGATCCGAACACCAACGTCCGGCAAATGAGCTAGAAAGTATTTAGAGAAGTGTTCTACGACAAGTTCTTTCCAAAAGCTAATTTGAGGAAGCCGTAGTCTGAGTTCGTCAGGTTGACTCAGAGAGATACGAAGGTAGCAGAGTATAAAACCACGTTTACATAATTCACAAAGTTTTCCTCTGAGCTGGTAAGGGATGAAAAATGAAGGCCAAGGTTCGCTAAGGGTTTCAAGATCGAGATCAGAAAGGTAGTAATACTAATGGGCCTGAAGACGTATCGAGACGTCGTGGAGAAAACACTATTATTAGAACAAGAATTGAACTTCGAGAAGAAGTTGAATAGAAACAAGAGGTCGAGCAATAACAAAGAGTTTTAGGGGAACTAGAAGAAATAGAACAAGAATCAGCCATTGAGGTAGCAGAACAATAACCGAGTAGATAAGCAGTTGGCTCAGAGAGAAAAAACTTGTTACAATTGTAATTAGAAGGGACATCTTGCCAACTATTGTCAAAATCAAGGACCATAAAGACAAATCTAAGGACAGAACAACGGTTAGGGCAGGAGCCAAGGTGGTCATGGAAAACAATAACCACAACAATGCCAACGTCAACTCCAAGAGCAGTAGCCATAGCAACAATAGGGTAAATGGAATCAAGCTTGAGTATTTGCCATAGAGGATGGATAGGAGGAGCCAACTCTGGCTGTCAAAGGTACATTTCTACTTTTAACGTTGCTGTTAAAATATTGTTTGATTCAGGTGCTACTAATTCATTTGTGTCGGAAGACTTAGCTAAAAAATTAAAATTAGTAACGGTTACACCACCGGAACCATTGTCTATGTCCATTCCCATAAGAGTCATTGTAGTTGCCTGAAAAACACGCACATGTGAGTTGAGATTTGGGGACAGACTGGTAACTACTGACCTTAGAGTATTACCTTTCCGCGAGTATGATGTGATACTGGGCATGGACTGATTAACTCAACACCAAGCTCATATCGATTGCCGAAGATGAAGAGTCACATTGATTTTACCATCCAGAGAGTTAGTGAAAGTCAACGGGGATGCAGGGACTACCCTAGAGTCCTATGATAGCCATGTTACATTACCTAAAACAAAGTGATGACTTCAAACAATTGCTAGAAGAAGATATTGGACCTGAAAAACCTAAAAAGATTCTGAAAATACTCGTAGAACGAGAATATGCAGATGTATTCCCAAACAATTTACCTAAACTACCATCACACAAACAGGTAGAGTTCAAGATTGAACTGCATCTAGGCACAAATCCTATAGCCATTCCTCCCTATAGAATGGCACCAGTGGAGTTGACTGAACTCAAGACGCAGCTAGATGAACTCTATGAAAAGGGATTCGTTCGACCGAGTGAATCACCATGGGGAGCCACAATGCTATTTGTGAAGAAGAAGGATGAATCCATGAGACTGTGTATTGAATACAAGAAGCTCATTCAGGTGACAATAAAAAAATAAATATCCATTACCCAGGATAGATGACCTATTCGATCAGTTGAGGGGGGCCACTCACTTTTCCAATATTGATATGAGGTCAAGGTACCATCAATTGAGGATCCGAGGGTCAGAAATACATAAGACAATCTTTAAAATTTGATATGGGCATTTCGAGTTCACAATGATGTTGTTTAGTTTGACCAACACACTGACTGCATTCATAGACCTGATGAACAAAGTCTTCAAACAGTATTTGTATCAATTTGTAGTGGTATTTATGGATGATATCCTAATCTACTCCAGATCAGAGGCAAAACATGTAGAACACTTGAGGATTGTGCTGAAGACATTAAGAAGGAATGAATTATTATCTAATTTTAGCAAGCAAGAGTTCTAGATGAAGAAAGTCAAGTTTCTTGGCCACGTTATTTTAGCTGAATAAATATTAGTAGACCCTGAGAAGGTAGAAGTGTTAGATTGGAAGCAACCGAAGAATGTTATAGAGATTAGAAGTTTCTTAGGTTTGGCAAGATATTACTGTAGGTTTATCTAAGATTTCTCAAAATTAGCCGGACCCATGACTAAACTAACCAATAAAGGAGAAAAGTTCATTTGGGTTGAGAAGTGTGGGAAATCATTCTAGGAACTGAAGAAGAGGTTGACTTTAGCTCTCATATTGGTTACTCCTACACATGGGGTGAGACATGTCTTATATACAGATGCCTCATTGAATGGGTTGGGTGTTGTACAAATGCACATACGACAATTGAAAAATACCTGAACAGAATTACCCTACTCATGATTTGGAATTGGCTACGATTGTGTTTGCACTAAAGATTTGGAGGCATTATCTCTACGGAGAGGAGTTCGACCTATTCTCTAATCATAAAAACTTAAAGAACATATACACCCAAAATGAACTACACCTTAGACAATGAAGATGGATGGAGTTCCTGAAAGATTATGATTTTCAATTATATTACCATCTAGGGAAGGCTAATATCGTAATCGATGCCCTTAGCAGGAAATACAATAAGAAGGATGAGGAAAAAGGACAGATGTACCGGTTAATTTGTGATTATATCTTGAGTGTAACTTCAGATGAAGAACATGCATACCTATATGCCATGATGCGCCAACCAGATCTCTTACGTTAGATAAGGGATGAACATAAGCAGGATAAGCAGATAATCAATCTGAGGGAAGGTCTTAAACAGGGCAAACATTCCAACTTTCAGATCAATGTCGAGGGCATACTGAGACTAGGAAACAAGATTTGTGTACTGAGAGTGGGCAGAGTAAAAGAACCATACTGGATGAAGCTCATCAAACAAGGTATACTATGCATCCCTGTGGTGACAAAATATACCAAAACCTCAAGAAAACATATTGATGGAAAGGCATGAAAAGATTCATAGCCAAGTATGTCTCTAAATGTTTAACCTATTAGTAGGTAAAAGTCGAGCACAGAAGGCCTACTTGGATGTTACAACCACTCTGAATTCCAAAATGGAAGTGAGATAACATTGCTATGGACGTCGTTAGCGGTCTATCCAGAAACTAAAGGGGAGAAGACACAGTGTGGGTAATTGTGGATCAACTCACGAAGGTGGCTTATTTTTTACCCATATGATCCACAAATCCAATTGGAAAACTTGGAAAACTCTACATCAAGGAGATTCATGGTGTACCCGAAACCATAGTGTCAGACAGAGAATCTAAATTCACATCTTAGTTCTGACAGAGCCTTCAAAAAAAGTTGGACAGTAGACTCACTATGAGCATTGCCTTTCATCTTCAGATAAATGGGCAATCAGAGAGAGTAATACAGATTTTGGAAGACATGTCGAGGGTAGTTAGAGCAAATATTTACACTTGGCGGAGTTCGCCTACAATAATAGTTACTAGGCGAGCATACGAATGACTCTGTATAACACTCTTTATGGCAAACCTTGTAGATCTCCATCATGCTGGGTAGACTTCGAGGATCATGTACCCACAAGGCTAGACCTTGTGCAAGAGATGAATGAACAAGTGAATCAGATTTAGAAGATGGTAACCACAACTCAAAGTAGGCAAAAAAGCTATGCAGATAAGAAAAAAAGACTTCTAGAAATTTAGCCAGGTGATAGAGTATTTTTGAGGATTAGCCCTCAGAAGGGATCAAACAATTTGGAATCAAGGGAAAACTATTACCAAGGTTCATCGGTCCATTCGAAATACTTAGACAAGTCGGTGAATGTGCCTACGAGTTGAATTAACCTAATAGGATGTCCTCGATCCACAACGTATTCCATGTGTCAATGCTGCAGAAGTATGAACTAGACCCCTCTCATATCATACACTGGGAGGAATTTAACATTCAAGAGAATGTAACTTACGGAGAGCCATCAATTAGAATACTAGACCGTAAGGTATAGAGAGTCAGAACTAATGACATATTGACATATTCCTTTAGTAAAGTTTTTGTGTAGACATCATGACCTAGAAGATGCAACTTGGGAGTTAGAGAACGAGATGCCGAAGAAGTGTCCGAATCTCTTCACCAGGAGCATCTAACAAGACTGCATCATACAGGTATGTTTTTCTTTAAATTTGGAGGATGAAATTCAAATCTCATTAAACTTCCTTATCAGAGAGGGGCCCCTTAGCTCGGGGAGCGGGGCTTATTGAAAAAGGCTTTTGCCATGACTACCTTCTAACAACCATGCCTGACCGAATATTGAATGTCATGCCCGGTGCTATGATATTCATCATCATAGTTATTATTAATATTGAGAAATATCAGCTTGACTACTGGACTACTTCCCATGACGACTGCGACGGTGGCTCCATACGGGGAACGGAGGGCTTGGGATCGACTTTATAGTTTCAAGATTCTCCTTCCGGGTTAGAGCAAGTCAGAGCTGTTATTTTCAAACTAATCAAACAGTGAAAGAAGGGGTGGCTTCCCCTCCTCATTAAGGGAGGGCAAGCCTTCCTTTCGAGAGCATCAGATCGTAATGAGGAGGTTGGCTACCCTGGATTCTGCAAAGAATCCTATGTGGAGAGACCGCACCCAAACCAGACCATAAAGTATAAGACTTTAGGCATCACCGAGCGCACAGTCGAATTAGGAGTAGGACAACACTCGAGCCTATACTATAGGATGGTGCTGCCCCAGTCAGAAGTTCGTGAGGTGCCGCTGCGACAATGATGAAAACCAGATTGAACTCTAAAATAAAGCCTTTTACTTCATTGTTCAAGCTCTTGAACATGCAATCCATCATCAGTGATCGAGACCCTCGGTTCATAGGGCGGTTTTGGACCGAGTTGTTCAAGTTGATGGGCTCCGACCTCCACTTCTCCACCAGCTTCCATCCTCAAACGGATGGGCAAAGGGAGCGTATCAACGCGCTCCTTGACAGATGTAGTGGCTGGTGAACCGCTTCGAGGATGAAATTCTCTTAGGTCATATTTGGTAGGGGGGGATTGGGATGGGATGGGATAATTTTTTTTATCCTATCCTATGTTTGATGCTACATAGGATACGATAAAAAATTTATCTGGGCCCATATGAGTTATCCTATGTTGGTAGGATAACTCAGTCCCATCATTTTTGGTGGGATTGAATTATTCCACCCAATTTTTTTTAATTTCATTTAAAAAAAATTTTTTTTAAAGAATTTTTATATCCTATCTCATCCTATCTCATCCTACCTTATCCCATCAAAATAATCCTATCCTATCCTGTGCACCAAACGTGCCCTTAAGGGGGTAGGTTGTAATACCCCAAAATTCATACAAAATTTGATAAATAACAAAATTTAATAAAAATATTTTGAGCGTAATAAACCTTTGGAAAATCCACGAGAATCATGGGCAAAAGACTTATAATCAATGTACCAAAGGATCGGCGAGTCAAAACAAAGAGTAGGATTTTGTATGAAACTAAAAAACGCAACAAACACTGACTACCGTGGTAGCCGACTGTTGTAGTGCGACAGAAACCAAAAAAAAGATGCAGTTTTGGTTATCACGGTAATGAATTGAGTTATCGTGGTAATGCGTGATTATATATGTTAAAACCGTGCGCGAGAAATGCTAATTTTGCAATCTTAACTTTGCAGTCGCACTTCTTCTCCCCATAACCAAAAATAGCCACCACCATACGACTTTCACCTCTTCTCTTAGGCATTCTAGACTGGTTTTGATCCGCTCATGTAACACTTGGGCTCCCAAACCTTTCACATACGTCACAGACGATGTGCTTGTCTCGTAGCTTGAGACGTAATTTTGCTCTTGCTTTCTATCCGAGAATCTGGATATTACTTTTTCTTTACATCACCTGTCACATTTGTTAGTTGCACCAGATCATATCCCAAAGTATAAAATAAAGTATAATTACACTTGCTTAGAAATAAAATAACAATAATCTTGGGATCACATAATAACTGAAAAGACATTAATTTATTATCAAAGTTACGAACAATTCTGTGGGTCTCATAGCCAAATTTTGATAAGAAAACCACTGTTTGGCCCAATGACCAACATCTAACAGGACTAAATATGGTGGGTCACATGTCTTACAATTGAAAATAACAGATAAAGTTTATTTTCTAACATCCTCATACTATGAGGCACATTACCACTGATGACTATTTTTACATTCATTTGCCAGAAGAGATGTCTTCAATAGTTACTTGAAAAAGAGTGAAGAGTGAGTGGGGTGAGCTCAAGAGCCCAATGGATCTTACACAAAAACATCTCAAGCATTACAATAGTCAAAATACGAACATGAAAACACTTATAAAACATTAGGCGTTTCAATGATTCAGTTATTTGAGTTGAGGTTAAGACTGAAAGGTTTTCTTCCTTGGCATTCCAACTTAGGTTCAGAGTATTCAATGTAACACCCGAAGACCAGTTACACACTCAGAACCCTATCTTGGGATTGATGTCTCACTTGATCATCAAACCAATGAGTGAAGTCTCACTTAAACTTTCAGTCCCCTTTCAATCAGAGAACCGCCTAGGGCTAGGAATACCCACGGTGATGTTAGACTACTGCCATAGTATCTGCATCACTTTGCTAGTACGTGGTTAGTTTTCTTTATCATCTTTGATTAATGACCACAAGTATATTAAACGTAAATAAACAATAGATAAAAATAGACAAGTTAAAATGCTCGTAATTACATTAATTATTCTATTAATCACATGGCATGCATGACATAGATTTTTAACTGTAAATTACTTTCATACAAAACATGAAATACTATAATTCCTCAGCGACAAACATTCATTCACAGGCATACATCCTAACATACTTCTAAAACAACGTATAATAATAATCATACAGAATCATGTTTCATATTTTGATCAAAATAATATGAAAGAGTTCAGGTAGTCATTTCCACCTCAATATTATACTCTCTTGAATCCTTGCGTTGTAATTCCAACTTGTTTTGAGTCTTCGACTATCAGTCTTTAGAATCTACATTTTGAAAATGTGATTGAATAACCATTCATAAACAATACCTATGTACAGTAACGTATATATGAACAATATCGTATCTGTGAACGGTACGTGTCTGTGAACAGTGAATGTGAACAGTACTAAATAATAATAGTAAACGGTACCATAATTGTGAACAATAGTTTACATATACATGAACAATAATACTATTGAAATGAATAACGATCACAAGGATATCCCAAATTTTAAATAGAGACTTAGATATAGATATTATACCTACTTTGATTTGTAGAGCCCTCTAGTTGCTCCAAAAGAGGTGCCCAAAAGTAGACCTTTATTATTGCTATGCAGAAACTAGGGTTTTTCCCTTCCTACTACTATATTTGATGTCTAGAACAGCCAAAGAATAAGGGAAGAAAAACGAGTAAGCAAAAGAAATTATTTCTTTCTTGCTGAAATAAATTTTCAGAATGAGAGGAGGGGGGTTTATATGGATTTTTTTTTGCACAAAACGACATAAATGAACAGTGCGCTACAGTGAACTCTAGTGTGCTAAATGTAATTTTGTCTTGGATGAAAAATGCTACAGTGCACTACAATAACTGCCGACAAAATAGTACATTATAGTGTGCTACATTACCATACGCTACAGTACCATATTTATGAACATTGCGTATCTGTGAACAATACCATCGATAATCGCCGCCAACAAACTAGTGCCGCCAAATTTTTTTTAATCCGAATATTGAGTATTACAACTCCACACTCCTGTTACTAGCTGCAAGCATTAACAAAAGAAGAATTACACAATCTGCTAAGAGTGGGGACTGTGCGTGTTTCGAATCGTGGTATCGAGGTAAGATGTTTGTTTCATTGAGAATACATACTTTTCTATCACTGTTTCAACATTGCTTGAGTTTGAGAACGTTCCTTTTGCTTAAACAGAGCATTGAACACGTTCAAAGCATTCCTTTGGGGCGAACGATGAGGCGAACGAAGGAAGAAATGTATTACAAGTAGGTATATGTCTTCTTACCATGCATGATTCGTATTTTTAGTCCTAAGTCAGTGCGTTGAAGATCCATGCACAAGAGGAAACGAGAAACACACAAACAAAGTGCAATTTTTTGAAAATCACGTGACTACCACAGTAATAATCGTGACAGTGCACAGTTCACGTGAAATTTTGTAATATCTCAAAATTTTCAAATGCATACATATTGAAAATAATTTTTTAAAAATTATGAAATAAATGTAAAAATATGTGAAGCGATGTTTTAAATGTTTGTATTAATGTTTGATAACAAAATAAAATAATATCATGTATTGGAATTTGGAGAAATAACTTGGAAAAAATGTTAAAAAATCATTTTTGTACTGACAACCTAAGTAATCGATTACCGCAGTCATTGGCGACCAAGGTAATCAGTGACCGCAATAATCAAAGGAAAAATCCAAAAAAAGGGAAAAATCTAGTGACCGTAGTCCATAAAGTGCCAATCGCAGTAATTACTCGATATTTAACGTTTTTCAAGCTCTAAATATGTCATTTCACTCCTAGATCTCCCGAAATCATCCCAAAGTTTCAGAGAAACAATCCAAAACTGATTCAAGTAGGATTTAAAGGTCAGAGGTAGGAGTTTTAATCTCTTAATCATTTCAATTAAATATTTGTGTATTCCTTTAGAAAATTATACAGATTTTGTATTAAAAACTAAAGATTTGAGAGTTTTTGACGCATAAAGTGATCCTGAACCAAATAAGCTCAGATATTCCTTCTAAACTAAGAGTTTATTGATTTAGAACTGAATTCTGAAAGTTTTAATTGTTTATTTGCCTATTTTGACGGATCCAGAGGAATTTCACCTATTTGAAGGATTTTGAAAGGTGCAATTCTTTGGATAGGTAATAAAACTCAATCTATTCCTCTTTTGAAGTTGTAATTAGTTCTAAATGTGTTTTATTTTTAATTTAGAACACATTGACTGTAATTTCACATTTTTGTGTGAAAAAAAAATGGAAATATGTATTTTTGCACTATTGTAAAAGAGGGGTTTTCTGGTGATTTGGAGTAAATGATAAGGTTTAATCATTTCAGATTGTGGACTTTGACCATGATCCTCGCGAGTAGGCACAAGGCTCATTTTGCATTATCAGGTGGTCGAGATTCTCTTGCTTATTAGTATTATGTAAATTTAAAGTTCAAAGCATGATGTTTGTGTAGCCTAGGATTTTAGATGCATGCTAGGATGGGTGTAATTCTCGAATGCTTTGATTGATGATTGAACAAAATGTCTAGTTATATGCTTTCAGTATTTACTTGAATATGAAGCATAACATCTAGTTATATACCTTCAGTATTTGATTGAACATGAAGCATAATGTCTGATTATTTCTATTACTTGCTACATGAGATAAATACATAGCATGATGATTTGGTATGGAATGAAAATGGCTGAGACTAAAAGAAGATTAATGGAATAATCTGAATTTATGCACTGGGGCGATGGTGCATCTGTTGAGACTCGTGAACGTGGCCATATTTGCCACACGACATTTTTCAGATCCTATCATTGGTGTCCTTAATGGAGGTGTCTGCGATGGCTAAGGGTTCATCGATGGGTGAACAGTGTTTGTATGCCATTGTACTTGTTCTTGGATGTTGTGACAGGTCAAGAATGGTATCGTGGCTTGAGGGGGTACTGGTTAGGATCGATTTCGTGTCACAGACGGACACCGAGAGTATAGTTATTTCGGTCTTAGAGTCCAACAAAACAATAGAATGTTTGAAACGATTAATGTAATGAAAGTGTGTGCATATTTTATATTTTGATTTATATAATGCTAGTGATGTGTAGGGATTATCTATTGGGCTTTCGAGCTCACCCCACTCTCTTCTACAGGTACTCCCAGAGGTGGAGTACACTGACTGATCGACGTATGGATATTGTGGGGTAGCCTCACTGGAAGGTTACCAAAGGACTTTGAGTTTCTTTTGATTTTAAACTGTTTTACCACTTTTATATTTATGAAGAAAACTGAGGCATGTGGCTATTTTGCTTTTTAGAATTTGTGATATAAATTTTGAAACATTGTATTTGTTCTAGATTTTCTTTAAGCTTTTGAAAAATTGTTTCTGCTGCAAAGGAAATGTATAGTTTTCTGATATAATTAAACTGTATAGCATTGGTTGTGTATTTTGATAGTTGATTCCACTGCAGTATCTTGATTTATTATGAATATTTCTGTGAAAATTCGGTGACGTGTTTTGATATAATTTACTGTTAGTTGAATAATCATAGGAAATGATTTTTATATTTTACTCCACTAAGTTTAGTGGTAAGGATGAACACCGATTTTATGGTTTGAAGAAAAAGGTTAGTGACGATCCTGGTCTCCAACATCTGAGGATTGATGTGATTTATCCTGCATGCATGGCAGAGTAGCCGAAGGGGAGCGAAAGTTTTAGCACTGGGCCCCGACGTGAGGCATGATGGTAGATGGCTCTTGGAATGGGGGCCAGGTTGTCACAAATTTCTCACACGTTACCATGGTAACTCACAAGACTACCTTGGTAATGACATGGAAAAATTGCCTAGAACCCAGCCTATCGCGATAGTAAAAATTAATCTTTGCGGTTTACCACGGTAATGCATCCCAGAGTCTGATTCCATGTTTCCATGCACAGATCTTGATCACTGCGGTAAGTCTCGACTCTATCGTGGTACACAGGAGAAAAATAGACCAATATATATCTGTTGTGACCTTCTTGCACACCATATATGACATAGACT
>JAJIYU010011874.1:0-14967 GCA_030144865.1 Tinospora cordifolia
GATTTACTTTATGTGCCAAATTTATATATTTTATTAATAAATTTTTATTTTATGTACAATACACTTTATGTATACATATACTTGAATTTATTGAATTTTACTAAATAAATTCTAATATTTTTTTAATAAAATATTTTAGGTCTTCAAGTAATGTTCTATTTTGTATGAATTATTCACAAGTCACTTTTATTTGTATACACATGTTAGTATTTAGGTGAAATGACTATTTACCCCTAGGTGATAAAATTACCGTTTTACCCCTTAAGGTCAAATTTCACCTCTTGGGCCTTAAGAACTTGTCTTTGATTTTTCTTAGTCCTGAGAATTAAAATTTATATTTTTCAAGTATTTTATTTTACGTTTATTTACTTTAACTATTATTCAAAAAGTTTTATAAATTTTTTTTTGGGATGTTACACTCTAGTCGTCAACATCAATGGAAACTAGCAACTCAGTTTTGAAAAACTTAATATGTGAGTCTATTTATAGTTTAGTCTCAAAAGACTCATAGGAACCCTAGTAAACCCTAACACGTATCTTTAAAATAGCTTAATAATCAACCCTAATCACAATATCGAGATACAGAATCGTGGTGACACATTTTACCAAAATTCTTCAAAAATTTCACGAACTATTCGCTTCTTCTTATTGCACTACTGCAGTACTCCCATTGAGTACCATGGTAATGATGCACAGCTTTGTGCCATTTCATAATTTCACGCGCTGCATTACTGTGTAAAATTAGCTTGACCCTTTACATTAATCATTGTAGCATGTTTCACCCATGGTGTACAAAATATTATGATTTAACGTCATCTGCACCTTATTTTAAAAACTTGGATAAAATTAAGATTCGTCCAAGAAGCCAAGGAGTCGAGCACAATAAAAGGGCATTCAAACCTAAATTAGGAGATTATTCTAATCAAATACATTTTTAATTCCCACTTTATTTAAAGGAAATGAAGATAATCTTCCCCCAACCATTACAAAAAAGATTTTTTTTAGAACCAAAAAGAGAAAGAAACTCAAGGCTCTAATTTATGCCAATGTCTTTACGACCAAACTCAACTGGTTCACAACACATGATTTTCTTTGAAGTCTTTTATGTCTCTCATGTTGGTAGTACCTTCTTGGCCCATTAAAGAGTTCCAACTTTGTTTCTTTTCCAAGTATCAACCTATTTTGAACATGTATTAACACTTAATAAAAGGTTCTATTTTATCAACTAATTATGAAAATAATTTTAGATACAACAAATTAAAGTAATATACTTAATACTTTTCAATAGTAATATAAGATAAGAAGATGCCATTGTTGGAACCAAATATATATATATTTATATATATATATATACAATGTGTTAGAGCTAATTTTTATTTATCTAAAAGTTAATTATTATTTTAGGTAACTTGAATGTCATCCTCCACCTATTTAGAACATTGCAAACCACCTTTTAAAATATACTTATTTAACATAATAACATTAAGTTAAAATGTACCAACCATTTATAGGATTATCTTGAATGAATTTAGAGATTTTATAATAATAAAAAATTTTATTTATATAAGGACAACTTTAATGTGCGTATATTAGTGCTGAGGTGACGTTTAATGGAGTATTACTTCAGCACTAATAAATACGTTTGAGCGTTGAGCTCTTAATGCTTTTTTTTTATTTTTTTTATAATAACTGACGTGGCAGCTTGTTTATCCGCTGAGTCTCTATCAAACAGATGGACATTAGAGATGCTTAGACGGAACGGATCGACTTTAGAGATACCCCCACTTCAAGTACACTTGTGTTTGGTTGTCCTGACACGTGCAAGGCGAGAATAGCAAAGACGCCAATAGCTAGGTCCCGTATTCATAGATGGGCATGTAGGTAGAGGTCACCAAGAATTAAAGTTTGGTCAAGGATATTGGTTCTTGGAATGTGAACCGTACATAAGGAAGATCATCTCTGACAGCTTTATGGCCAGCGCCACACTAACACATGGCAAGCTATCAATCCTCCCCCTAAAATAGGAGCAACTTTAATCGTTAGACGTCATCATCAATTCATTAATTTTTATTTGTTAAACTAACTCTTGTAATAATTCACTGTCTGAATTTTATAATCACGTTAAATTATTATTTAAGTTTTTCATAATAAATAATTTATATAACATAGATTTCTTTCTGTAATATATATTATTTATTTTAAAATTATTAATTTAAAATATTATATTTTAAAATTATTCATTTTTTAAATATCACTTTTTTATTTTAAAAGTTAATTAAAACTATTATTAAAAATTTTATGTTCTTACATTTTATTTTTTAAAAAAGAAATATTATTTATTTAAAATATATCTATATAATTTAAAATCAAAATTTATTTATTTTAATAAATAAAAAAAAAATTTAATTTAAAGATATACATACACATGATTTATTTTTATGAAGTACTGCTTATAAAATTTAGATATCACATGTAAATAAAAATTATGTAATATTTAATAAGTAATGACATTATACTATGAAACAATTTTATACACATTTGTTGTTGATTATGAATTACTATATTTTTTTTTCTTATAATTTACAAATTATAAGATAGCCCTCGAGTTGTTCACGTTCATATGACTTGTATCTATCATCAAAATTGGCTGATTGTTGCAAATTTTTTATCTCAACTTTGTTTATCAGTTCTCCATTAAACCATTTGTTCTTACTTTTCTTGCATATCTATTGTAGTAGACATCTGTCTTCTTCTCTATTCCCTTTTTCTTTGCCTTTTTTTTTCCTCTTTGAGGTATTTTGATCCATTGGACGAACTTTAATTACGTTATCATCAACCTCTTAACTTATATCTACATTTTAATGAAGACTTGTAGACACCAAATTCATTAAATTGTATTTTCTTCGTTGGTCAGTGCTGACTAGTGCTTGATATCTATTTAGGATTGTCTTTTAATATTACTCAAGTATCATTATAGGTAAAATGCCAACTTTCATTATTGATAGTATATGACTCGAGCACATTTCTTCAATTGCTCATCATTCCGACCACTATGATATTCTACTAATAATTTATTATACTATTGATTAAATTCGTTAACAGTAGGAAGAAGTCAAAACTAAAGTTACTTAACAAAATTTGATTTTTGTAGGTGGATCAGACTTACGATTTGTATTAAAGTATTCTGTAATTGGTTTCAAAAATATTTTATCACTTTGTCCATTGCTAATAATACTATGAGTTAAAATAGTTAATTAAACATTCACAAGCATACGATCATCTTGCACCCTCTATGGTTAATGCTAATCAACAACATTTTTTCCTCGAGTCCTCTAAATAGATAATTTCTTCACTCGTTGGTTGTTTAAAAATGATAAAATTTGAGAATCAGAGAAAATCTGTCTCAGTTAAATAAATCTCGTTGGTTGAGATGAGGGAAACGATGACGACGCATCCTCCACATTTGTTTTCGCCACCTTTTTCAATAAATAAATAAACCATAATAAACTACGGGCTCCACGTGAATGATGGTGGGCATGATTGTACGGGCTCCACGTGGAATGATAAAAGCTCTCCACCAAATCCAAATGAAATTCTTTGATTTCTTAACCTTTTTCAGGGTGTCGATTGCATCTTGGATTGATATTATATTATTTGTTACAGCCTTTTATATTATGTTATATCATTTATATCGTTGTCGCCATCTTTTTATTTACTTCCTTTTTGGCTTTAGGCCACCGAAAGCAATAATAATGCATCATACCCAGGAACGCTTGGTACCACTCAATTAATATTAAAACACGTTCAAATAATATATGGGACCTTCTCATTTAATTATTAATTATTTTTGAAAAGCGGCCCCTCTCAAGTCACATATCACATTTTAATTTTCCCAATAAAATAAAAAAAAAGGCATCATAGAAAAAATAAGATGAAATGAAGAGAGTTGCAAAATGAAATTTTGATATGTGTTATAAATATGATTAAATAATGTGAATACCTACTTTGTAAACTCAATGATGTAATAATAATGTAATGCTAATGTAATTGATTGCTTAATAAAGAAGAAATTAATCGGGGCACTTAAAAGCAATTAATCTTTCTTAATAATAAAGAAATTAATCTTGATCGTTGAAGATTATTTGGCTGGCGACTAAAAAATAAATTTCTATAAATAGGACTCTTACTATTTATTTCTAGATTAAAAAAAATTTTCTGAAAGTTTTATTAAGAATACAAGGTTCTCTCTTCCTCTCTTATATCTTTCTCTCTTTTGATTTTCTTTTAATTCTCTATTATATATTTATATTAAAGTTATTTCATTTTTATAATAAATTAGTAATACAAGTCTCTACCACTTCTTTTTTGCTACAAACACGAGCTCTATTATTTCTTTTTTACTACAAACAAAAGTTTCTATCATTTTCTTCTTGTTACAAACTCTTTTCAAGACAAGTATCTGCCAATTTTGTTCTCGCTATGTAATCTTTTCAATTAAGTAATAATTTTTCATTTTTATGTCTAATTTTGTTAAACTCAAATTTCTTGTTCTTAATATTACAAACAATAACTATTTATTATGGGTTCTAGATGTTGAAATGCATATTGATGCCTAATGGTCTTAAAAAAATTATTAAGATAAAAATAGTGCATCACTTTTAGATCGTGTCAAAACGATGATATTTTTTTTTGCCACCATCTTTATGAGGATAGAGACATGAAGAATGAGAGCGAGTTGTCCAAAGAGAGCAATAATTAGATACTTTTAATAGAAATAGTAGGAAAATATGTAACAAGGGTTAGTCATCTTCTTTAGTAGAAAGCTTTTATATTTCATTATTGTCATCTATGTAAAGACTTTGGTTTTCACATGAATTAAAAGAAATGTTATTTTGCTTATATTTGACATTGAAAATTTCTTACTTGAATATTTGTGATTAAATTTGTAATAACTAAATGGATATTAGACATGTAACATAATGGTCAAACCAAAGAGAAATGTAATGAGAACTGATGAGGTTAGTCAGCATGACTAGAGGTCACTAGTGGCGACAATAGAGGCTCTAGTTTGGGTAGTTATCTAAACGAAGATGATGGCAGAGATCACTCAAAAGGTAGTAGATCGAGTTATGAGGGTTGATCTTAGGTGTTGGTTCCACCTCCTATTCCGCCACAGCCCTAGCCCCAAGTTCAGCAAGCTCCCTTATCAAATGGTCTAGTGGTACCAGATTCACTTATACCAAGTGATAAAGAATAAAAGAATCTCTTCATGGAATTTAGAAACTACGTTCGAGTACTTTTGATGCCAAGGAAGGTCATATGACAACAAATTTATGGTATTTTGATATAAATAAGCATCTTAATGCTTTTGGGGCAACTAGCCCCAAGAGAGTGGCTCTAGTAGTGCATGAGTTTATAAGACTAGCTTATCATTGGTGGAAAATAATAAAAAAATGTCCCACACACTAATATATCAATTATGACTTGAGAACAATTCAAGAAGTTGTTTTACACAACTTCTTTTCCATAGTGATCACTAGACAACTACAATCAAAATTTATTCAATTGACACAGAAGACCATGACAATATCAGAATATGAATGAAAATTTATTGATTTATTAAGGTTTACACTTGAGATGGTAAAAGATGAGCAGTCCAAAGCGGATAAATTTGTAGAGGGATTGCAAATAGAAATCAAAAAGTTAATTATTCTATTGAGGTTGATTACTTTTAAGGAAATAATAGTTAGAGCACAACTTATTGAAAATGACCTTATTGTTAAATAGTCTTTGAATAACCACAACAAATGATGCAGTATGATCAAGCTGCAAGGACTTCAAATAAGATACATAATAAAAATGATAGTTATAGGGCAACACAATATCAACATCTGGTGCAAAACAGGAATAGGCCATAGGGGGCTAACCACAACAATAGTTGCAAATTCAGTAGAGGTAGCAGTACCCCCATGCACAACAAACTATGCCAAAGAGGAATAGATGGAACAAGCAAAATGACAAGGGTTACGTTTCCATTGTAACTAGAAGGGACATTATCTAGAAATTGCCCTATGAGAGCCCTAGCTCTTCCGCAACCTCAACAACAATATCATCAAGGACAAGGACAAAAAGGTCGTCATCAGGTGAGACAACAACAACAGCAGCAGCCCTGACAGAACCATAATCAAAATTAGGGGTCGTGTCAAGATCAGGGTAATAGATAGAACTTGGCTAGAGTGTATGTTGTTACAAACATTCAAACAGATCAAACTCTTGTAGTAGAAGGTACATTTTCTTATTTAATGTTGTTGTGAAAAACTTATTTGATTGTACTACCAAATCTTTAGTTGCTAAAGATTTAGTGGATAGGTTACAACTTATAATAAATACCTTGCTTATAACCTTGAATGTATCCACACCTGTAGAGGCTATAGTAACCCCTAATAAATTATGTAATTGTTGACATTAGATTTGGAGATAAGCTGATTTTAGTAAATGTTTGTGTACTTATATTCTATAGATATAATGTAAAATTAGGGATGGACTTGTTTACCCAAAACCAAGCATAGATTGACTGTTAGAAAAGGAGAGTAACCATAACACTACCCTCAGAGGATACTTTTATGATCTATGGAGATATGCAAAGGTGACTAGAAGTCCTATGACAGCGATGTTGAACTGCTTAAGTCAGAATGAAGCCTTTAAAAGAGATTAATGGAAGAAGACACTAAAGAGTAGCAAGTGATTCAAGAAATAGCAATAGTTTAAGAGTATACATATATATTTTTTTAGATGATCTACTAGGACTACCACTACATTGAAAAATGGAGTTTAAGATTGAGGTTTATCTAGGGACTAATCCCATAGTCATTCCTCGCTATAAAATGACACCCTTAGAGTTGATAGCATTGAAGATTTAACTTGACGAGCTCCAAGAAAAAAGATTCATTATATTGAGCGAATCACCATAAGGAGCCCTAGTATTGTTCATGAAAAAGAAATACAGATCCATGAGATTGTGTATCGATCATCTAACTTGAACAAGGCCGACAATGAAGAATAGATATCCATTACCAAGAATAGATGATCTATTTAATCAATTGAGGGGAGGCACACATTTCTCCAGGATTAATCTAAAGTTTGGATATCATTAACTAAGGATTTAAGAGTCAGACATACACAAAACAACTTTCAAAACTTGATATGGGCACTTCGAGTTCACAGTGATGCCATTTAGTTTAACCAACACAATAGCATCATTCATGGATCTAATAAACATGGTCTTTAGACAATATTTGGATAAGTTCATAATAGTATTTGTTAATGATATACTAATATATTCCAAGTTAGAGGCAGAATATGAGTAACATTTGAGGATTGTATTAAAACCTCTTAAGATAAATGAGTTATATGCTAAATTTAGCAAATGCAAGTTCCCGATGAAGACGGTCAAGTTCCTTAGCCATGTAGTTTCACTAGAAAATATATTAGTGGATCTTAATAAGGTTGAGGTAATTATCAACTAGAAGCAACCCATGACTATTACAAGGATTAGAAGTTTCTTAGGGTTGGCAGGATACTACCACAGGTTCATCTAAGACTTCTCGAGGTTAACTAAGCCCATGATTAAGCTAACAAGAAAATGAATCAAGGTCATTTCGAATGAAAAGTGTGAAGCTGCTTTTAAGGAGTTAAAAAGAGGTTAACCTCAGTCCCTATATTTGTTACTCTTATGCACTGTGTGGGATGTGTTCTATACATAAATACATCGAAGAATGTACAAGGAGCAATATTAATGCAAGATGGAAAAATTGTTGCATTCGTCTCTTGACAACTAAAGATTTCTGAACATAATTATCGAACTCATGACTTGAAAGTCACAATTGTTGTTTACTCTAAAAATTTGAAGATACTACCTTTATGGCGAGAGATTTGATCTATTTTTCAAACCACAAAAGCTTGAAGTATGTATACACTCAAAAGGAGTTAAAACTCAGGTAGCATAAATTGATGAAGTTCGTAAAAGATTAAGATTTTCAAATGCTTTACCATCTAGGGAAAGCTAATGTGGTAGTTGATGCTCTGAGTAGGAAGTTTAGTAGAAAGCATGAGAAAAATGGTCAAATGTATCACCTCATTAGGGATTATAATCTATGTGTGACTTTAGACAGGAAGCATGTCTATCTATACACTATCACTTGCTAGCCAGATCTTTTGCGTCATAATAGAGATGAACAAAAGGAAAATAAGTGGATAACAAATTTGATTGAAGGTGTTAAATCGGAGAAACATACAAATTTTAGGATTGATCATGATGATATATTGAGACTCAAAAATAGAGTATGTGTTCTTTAGAGGAGATAGAGTAAGAAGACTATATTGGATGAAGTACATCATATCAAGTATACTCTACATCTAGAGGCAATAAGATGTATTAAAACTTATGTAAAACTTATTAGTGGAGAGGTATAAAAAGAATCATAGTTGAGTATGACTTTAAGTCCTTAATTATACCAGAGTGGAGATGAGATAACATCGCAATAGATTTTGTTAGTGGGTTACCTAGGAATTAGAAGGGAGAAGATACAGTATGGGCGACATAGATCATTTCACTAAGATGGCTCATTTATTGCTTATCAAATTCACAAACCCATTTAGTAAACTAGGAGACCTCCATGTAAAAGACATAATAAGACTTCCTGGTGTAATACCTTAGGCAATTTTACAAATTTTAGAACAAAATATTAATAAAATAATTAAAATAACTTTTGGTAACTAAACATAAATAAAGTAATTAGAGTTAAGATAATTAAACAATCTAAATTAATAATATTTTAAAAATATATATAAAATAATCACCTTTTGTTAAAAAATAATCTAAATTAGTGTTATTTAAAAAAAAATCCATCCATCAATTTAGATTAAATAGTTTAAACCAATATTAACAAAAAAAATAAGCACCTTTTGTTAAAAGAAATAATGTAAATTAGTAACATTTAAAAAAAATCTAAATTGATAATATTTGAAGAAAAAATATAATGTCTATCACTTTAGATTAGATAGTTTAAATTAATAAATAAAAAGAAAAAAATGAAGAACATAAAAAATAGATAAAAACAAATACAAAAAAATGACCAAAAAAAATAAAGAAAAAAAGAAATAAAAATAGAGAGAGAGAGAGAGAGAGAGAGAGAGAGAGAGAGAGAGAGAGAGAGAGAGAGAGAGAGAAAAGAAATGAAAGAAAAAACATATCTGAAAAAAATAAACAATAAAAATAATGAGAACAAAGAAAAAAATTAAAAATTAAAAAAAAGGAAAAATATTAGAAATACAACTAAGATAATAATTTAAGAAATCATTAATAGTACTTAACTATATTATAATTTTCATGAGAGATGTGAATAATATATCTCACATGATTAATATTTTAGATCTCAATTAAGTTTTAAAATTTTAACATAATATTTAATATGGTTATAACTGAAACTTAGACTATGCAAATTACAAAAAAAAAAAAAAAAAAAAAAGACAAGAAGAAAAGAAAAGAAAAACAACAAAATAAGATGAAATTCACATCATTAAAATAATATTTAAAAAAAGATTAGTGGAAAAGTGAAATATAATTTTTTTTAAACAAAGAAACTTTAGAATATTTTTGAGATATGGTTCAAGATTTCATGCTATCAAAAATAAAGGAAGAAGAACAAATAAATAGAAATAACATATGGAGGACCAAAATGGTCAAAAGGGCAAAAAAAAAAAAAAAAAAAAAACAAAAACAAAAAAAGAAAGAAAGAAAGAAAAGAAAAGAAAATAAAATAAAATAAAATGTTTATTCTCCAAATTAATGAGAGAATCCAATAATTTAGAAGAATTTAAGAAAAATTAGAAATTTTAAAAATTTTTAGGAATTAAATTTTGGAAACTCTCCACCATTAAAATCTATAAATAACCTATACTTTTAGTCATTTTTCTTCACATCTAGCACAAGAAATCAAAACACTCTCTCATTCCTCTAGCCATTACCTCTCTCTTTTTTGCTCCCTAAATAATTTTTTTCTCTAGCTTCCCTCTAGGTCTTGGGTACATTTTTTTTTCTGGAAATCCAAGAATATTATTTTCATTTTAAAAAAATATATCTATATTTTTAATTTATTGATATAATTACATAAATATATGAATTTTTAAAAGTTTTAATTTATTTTATTTGAACTATTAGTTTTTGGAAAGTTTTAGAATATTCATATTTTAGAAATATAAAGTTTCAGGTTTTATTTTTTGGGAAAGATATTTTATAAGGTAGTGGTTTTTAATAAGTTAAAAAAATTAGAGATTTCTAATATTTTAAAATTACAAAGTTAGTTTTGAATATAAAGTTTTAAAGTAAGTATAATTTTGGTATATAGTAAGTATATTTAAGATTTTCAAAAAAATAAGGTTTATATTTTAAAAAATAGTAAGTTTTCTAAATTGAAAGTTTTAAAACTAGAAAGCTTTCTAAATTAGAAACTTTCCTAAAATAGAAATTTTTAAAATTAGAAGTTTTCGAAGATTGTTAGTTTCCTGAAGTGAAAGAATAAGGAAAAAGTAGTTTCAAATATACTAAGATTTGGAAAGATTCTTTTTAAGTCAAAACACCTAAAGATCGATAAATGAGACACAAAGAGTAAAGAAAGTACATGAATTGAGCTACAAATGAGAACTTGGTTTATATCAATGTTCTATAAGCAGGAGTAATAAATGTTGTGTTTAAATTTGTATTGAATTAGGGACATGTTCGTACCACCCTGACTCTCGCAACATTCATAATTTCTACATTAATTTCATACTTAGAAATACATATACATACATGTTCATTTTTGTCACATGATATTGTCGAGAACCGAGATATTACTTATTTCACACATCAATAATAAATCTTTTAGTCCCACCAGGTTACATCCCACAAAATCATATGAGTAAATAAATGAATAACAAATAAGTTTATAACTAAAAACATGGGATGCCATATTTATTTAATTTAACCCAATAATAATCAAAATAACATCTGACTTTATGACCTTGTTTTAAATAACAACTCAATAAATGAAATAAAAAGAGATTCTTTGACAACTTGCCTAACTAAAGATAATAATAAACTTATAACTAAGACAACCTCATCAAGGAGGTTTACTACTAACTACACTCTATATCATCTCATCAATGGCAGTGCTCAACTACTGGGTACCTAAAAAATAAGAAATGAGATGAGCTCAAAGTGCCCAGTGGATCATACACAATACATCTCAAACATTATTAAAGTCAAAATACAGAATATGCAAGCATTTATCAAACATTAAGCGTTTCAAACAATTCAATTATTTTTCAGTTGACATTCAGACTAAAACATCCTCAGTGTTCTCATCAAAGCAACGAGTGCCTAGCATTAATGACAAGTAGGGGTCATTGTAATACCCCATAACTTTGTGATCATGCCACGTTGCGAGTAAGTATGAAACGAAATAAAATAATAAATAATGTAATTCACATAAGCTTATTTTATTTATGGCAATGAAATCTTTGTGCTGATTAATAAATATAAATTAGTAAGATATGGTATTGGTAATAGACATAATTTTATGGCAATAAAAAATGAGTGAATTACAAAATAAAAGGGTAAGGTATACATAAACTTATAATAAGGATTAATGATTGTCTAGAGAATATAGATATAAAATTTATAACAAATTTTATAAATATAAGGATGATTAGCATATATCAAAAAAAAAAGATTAAACTATAGATATATTTATAAATTCTAATGAAATCTTATATAAGTCAACCTGAAAAAAAAATTAAATTAATACATATAATTTTAGGGCAATGGAATAAAAAATAATAACTTGGAAATAAATGTAATCTTATAATAAGGTTTTATATATATATATATATAATTTATTTCACGACCAAACCAGAAGGCTCTGGTTTGGCCTTGAACCTGGAAATTGGTAGAAGATTGGTGGGGCGGTGGTGATCGAGAATTCTAGACAAGTGAGGAACCTGGTTGGGTTGGTGGTGAAAACAGAGGGGCTGAGGGTTGAGTGTTCAGCTGGGGTGGACAAAAAGGGGAAGACAAAGAAGAAGACTGAAGCAGAAGGGGAGTGTGTGAGTGTGTTGTAACTGGACGAACAAAAAATCAGATTGGTTTAGTGGTAATCAAATTTGGTTCATGGGTGAAGAAACAAGGGAGGTTGGGATTTCAGTGGGGGCTGGCGGTGATCTAGGGGCCATGCAATGAATTGAAGGGACGGAAACAGAGCAACATGGTGTTGCTGCTACTGCTGTTGTTCCCTGCTGCCGAATAAAGAAGAAGACGAAGGAAGAAGACCAGCTCCGCTGGTTTTGTCGTCTGTTGTTGCTGCTGCTGCTGCTCCAGGCTGTTGCTGCTGCTGCTGCTCCAGGCTGTTGCTGCTGCTGCTGCTCCAGGCTGTTGCTGCTGCTGAACTTGAAAAATGAAGAGGAAGAAGAAATCAGGCAGGGAAGAGGAACAAAAAAATAGGGGCTGCGTGATGTGTTGATGGTCGTTGCATGAGCAGAGGAAGGAAGAACAGGGGTGCGACTGTTGCGGCTACCGTTGCAGCTACTACTGCTGTTGCCGCCGAACGAGAAGGAGAAGATGAAGCGAAGAAGTAGCTGTTGCCGCTGCCTAATGAAGAAGAAGCAATGCAAAGAAGATGAAGAAGAACAGAGGGTGGAAGCTGGTGTGTGTGATCCGGATGAGGGTGTGCTGAAATGAAGAAGCTGCTGTGTCGTTGCACGAGCAGAGGAAGGAAATGAAGGCAGAAGCTGCTGCTGTTGCTGCTACCACCGGACGAAGAAGAAATAAGGGAAAGAACAGGAACCAGCTGCTGCTGGATTTATATGAAGAAATGAAATGAAAGAAGAAGAACATGGCTACTAGTGTGTGTGTTTGGTGCGTCGAACAGAGAAGGAAAGTGGAAGCAGAGCAAGGCTGCTCTGTTGCTGCTCCTACGGTTGGCTCGTGAGGAATGAAAAAGAAGAACGGGCAGCTCGTGTATTTGTTGGCCCATGATCAAATAGAGTAAAGAAGAAGCCCGGTGGTGTGCAGAAATTCTGGGCTGCTGCTGCCGTGATGGAACAAATGGAAGAAGCACAAAACCAGTGCTGTGGGTGTTGTAAATGAAGAACATAGCTACAGCTACTGTTGTCGGGTATTGCATTCGAACAAAGGAGAAATAGAATGTTATTGCGTTCTGCTATATATGTATGAAGGAGAAAAAGAGTACAACAGTGCGTGAGTTGGATTTTTAACACAAAACATGAATTCTAGATTGATGCTTAGATTCAAACCTTTGTACCGGATTTTGGGGCATGAAAGTGACAAAAGTTTGATGCCTAGATTGAGATTTTGCAAAGAACAATTTTGAAAATAAAGTTTCAGTTGGTTGTTTGATGGATTTCAAAAAGGGTTTTAGACATCAGAACATAAATCAAATCAAATTTGCGATGTGAGTTCTTCGTGGGACATCCTTCGCGCGAAGACGGCGATGGTCGATGCTCTAGTTTTGGACCCCTCTTTGAAAGGTATGAAAAAAAAACAATAATAATAATAGAATAAAATAAAATTATATTTTATCTATTTATTTTGTTATCTTGAACTGAAGATAGCTTAAAATTAATTATTAAGATTATCTAACTTATTTTGAATGTTTAGAAAATTCGAAAGAAAGTTCAATATTTTTAGAAACTTAAATTAAAAGATTCGGTGGATAAAATTTTAATTTAAGTAGGACTGATTTTTATATGGTAGATGAGGAATAATATTAGAAGTTTAAAAATCTAATTATTTTGATTAGTTGAAAAACATGAAAACAAACTATTAGGAACCCAAATTCTAATATTAGCGTTTTTAAATTATTAGTTCTAATTTAAATAAAATCATTTAGAAGTTAATAAATCATGGGTGCTTGGAATTTGATTGTGAGAATTTTAATTTTAAATTAAATGTCTAAATTAAAAGAATTACTATTTTCTACAATACAAGCATAGCAATATTTTGGAACATAAATTTTAATAAACATTGAAAATTTAGAAATAAACAAAAATGATTATCATGTCAGCCATAGAAACCTTGTTTTGACCCGCATAAGATTAGTTGAAATTAATATCTAAACTTCATAGTTATTCTAGGAATTATTTATAGCTTAAGGATAATGTTATTAAGGGTTAAATTTCAGATTCTATAATTTTAGAGGACCGAATGTCTCACAAGGAAGCAAGGAGTCCTGAAGATCGGTGAAACTAGGTGGGCATGACTTCCTTGCTCATATGTATTATATAGATTTAAGATTCAAATCATTTGTTTGAATAGTTCTAGGTTATTAGAATCTTATTAGGAAATTGATTGAAATTGTTTGGTTGATTTGAATGATGTATGATGTGTGATGAATTATTTAGACTCACGTATAATCAATTTATGACAAGATTGAATATAACATCTTGCATTTAGATTTACTCAAACTATGGCATGCCTAAATAAGAAAATATGCATTTAGATCTCATTGTTTACTTACGCATCTTACCATGTTGAATTACTTGCATAGTGGAATTATTTTCTAGTGTATTGTGTGATGCTTGATGTGATTTAGATTGTTTGCAAAACTAAAATAAGACGATGGTTTATTAAGAATCCACGTACCAGTACGATTGTCGAGCCTGAAGCGGATCGAGGTGGCATCACCTATATGTTACCGCTTGAGATTGTCGAGCTACAAGGAGGATCGTAGGTATTCTCAACCGGAGTTGACTATGATAGCTCGAAGTCTTTGAGAGATGGTACGATGCCATGGTAAGTACTCTCTCTTAGGTTGTGATATGAGTGTCGATTGATTTTAGACAGGTATTGGAACCCTCTGAGATTTATTGGATCACAGGGAATACCGAAAGACATCTCAACCCTCTTCTAGT